>JAULBW010019209.1:0-92564 GCA_032358265.1 Vaucheria bursata | reverse complement strand
ATATATTTGAGTTAGTATACAAGTTTGTAATTTTCAACGTAAGTAATACCTTTTATATATTTATTCATTATTTTTGTTCATGGTACTCTATAATTTATTGATTCTTCAATGTTTTTGTGCTGAAATAGATTTTCATACTTACTTACTAATTTGAAACAAAGATAAAAAAATATTTGCGACTTAACTACTCTTTGTATATTTCTGCATATGGCCAGGCTCTAAAAGAAAACGGAGTAAGCTTTGGGCGAATTAAGTCAAAACATGATTTTGCGCCCGTTTTAGAAAAGTTTTCGCAGAGTAAAAAATATCAAATAGGTAATCAATGCAAAGGTAAGGATAACCTCATGCAGACGGATGAGCCTAGGACAGAAGTACTTTTACTTAATTTGAAAAAGAGTGGTCAAGGTTTATCCTTAGTTGAAGCGCAACACGTCTTTTTATTGGAGCCAATTTTGAATGCTGCAGTAGAGGTATGCATGAATTTTTGTCCATATACAACTTACCTCAAATAAAAAAATTTGCTTTTAACAAGTTTTTACTGATAACATAAAAAAATGGAAAAGTCATGTAATCCAAGTTCAGTTTTAGATTTTTTACTGTAAAAAATTCATAATACAACAAATTAATTAGGTGGTTCTGATGGATTTGTTATATAAGAAGCTTAACATACCATATTATATTTCTCATGCACACAATTATACAAATTGAGCCACTGAAATTTAGTAATCCAATTGCAATATTGAACAAATAAATATGGTGAATATTTGCTATCTATTCAATGTATGCAACAGCCATTGAAATATACATTTATGACTATGGCTTCCAATAACTTGAATCGAAGCACTGAAATTTAGTAATTCGATTTTTACACAAATTAGATAAATGTGTTGGATATTTTCTAATATCTTACATTTATATGAGTCGTGAATATATTGAGCCCTGAACTATTTATCTGTGGCTTGATATAAATGAATCGATTTCTGTTTTAAAGTTGAGGATCAAGCACAATTAATGGCAATTTTTATCCGTATACACTTAATTTTTCTCTCCTATGTTTTTGCTGTCTTCCATAAACCAATAAAAAACTATAGCTAAGTTTCTATAATAAAAGTCAAATTCCTGCAGGAGAGTATCGAGTAGAATGATAGAATGCAGCTCCAAAAATAGTGGCTCAGAAGGTTATGTTACTTAAATTTTACAAAAATTATGATCCTAGGAAAATGCTTACAGGCATACATACTGATGCAAATATTCATGCATGGAAATAGCATTAAAAAATACTGTTTTTAACATCGTACATACTTTTTTACGTTTTAGGCGCAGGCAATAAATCGTATTCATAGAATTGGACAAGTACATCCAACAACCGTTCATCGATACATCGTTAAAGGTAAAAATTTATTTGCATATATGCATACATCAATATCATATGAATGTGACGTAAAGCTTAATGCTGCATCAAATTAACCCAGACGAATCAAACTGGGATACCAAAAACTATGACGTTCAAAATTAAATTTTGCTGGAAATACAATATGTAGCACTTAATGTTGTAACTTGATTTGCTCCAGGACTCGTCAGGCATAAGTATTCAAGGAACACTTATATACTTTCCTTTTCAAGTAAACTCAGCTTTTTTTCTATTTTGAGTTGCAATTTCTATATATATATATGGAGAGAGAATTTGAAATTTCATTTAATCAGTTAAAGCTCCAGTTGGATGAGACCAATACAACTTTCGAGTTTCGTTGCTAAAATGTAATTTAATATGGTGTTCTATATAAACGACAACTTTACAGTGCGTATGATATGCAGAAAGAAAATATTATTGTATCTATACTTATGCATGAAGATGTAAACAAAGCTGCTTAAGGCAGAGCAATTTTTGTTGAAAATTAAAGAAAATTATAATTTTTCTGAATAGTATTGTTGAGTTTGATAAATTTTCATGTTGAAAAACATTGCAAATGAAAACTAAACCCTAGAACAAAAATTGACAAGATAATATACACAAATGAAATAATAGCATAGTACAGGGCTAGAACTATGGAAGTGACTTTTTTTTCTAGATACTATAGAAGAAAAAATCGAAAAACTTCGTGTAAATAAGCTTGTTGAAGCTAAAGGAGTGAGTTTGATTCTATCCAATGCTACTGCAGACAATGCGAAAAGTCAGCATGACCTTTCAGAGCAAATGTTTCATGAGCTTTTTGATAATGCATAATTAAATGTATAAATACTTTCTATTTCTCAATATTTTTGGAAAGATTTTTACAAAAATATCGATTGTTCAGTTTGATGGACAATTGTTTATAAATTCCAAATTTCTGAAACTTTAGAGTAAAAGAACTATGCAGAGTAGACAAAAAGTTGCTGATGATAATTAGATAAAAAAAACTGCATTTCACTTGAAAATAATATTATGCATATTATTCCATTCAAGATGCATGAAGTTGAAGCAGTATCTTTGATGTTTTCATCGCCAAAAAGCATTATTAATAAGCATATTGAGCCATCATCATAGGCTTGAATTTAATGAAATGCATAGTATATTCAACTTGAAATAATTTTTTAGTTCAATACTGTTGTCAATGCCATATATGTTCACTCACTCAGCAAATTTAGCGTACATATATTACTTTAAAAAAAACTAATTATTCTGCATATTGATTGGTGTTTTGTAGCTGCAGGAAAATGTGGTAAACAAAATAAAAGAGACAATGGACTTTTCGAAGTTGAAAGAAACTTGAAAGCACTAGAAAAAAAAGAATTTTATTCTGTAAAACATTCACATATTTTGATTGGCAAATTTTGGATTACAGAACACTTTTGCATGTGAATAATAATTTTGGATTCCATTTTATACATCGACTAATTCAGCTTGATGCAAATTTCTTCATTTATTGCTCAGAAAATATCTTGATTTGCCAAAGAGGTAAGTTTGGTAATAATTAAATCGTCATATCAGTTGGAACATATTACTCACTATGGTTTTGACCTATTAACCAGTGTTCAACTACGTGATCTGTGTGGAATAACTATATGATTTGTTCTGTTTTATTTGCAAATGGAGTAATGGCTAGCTATACACTGGTGACTTGATCATATTGATTTCATAATGCCAAAAATAACTAATATTTATCCATCTCATTTTTCCTCTGGCTAAATTATGCAGCTTTAGAATTTCTCCACTCTCAGGGCACTTCAGCAAGAAAGCAACTTATCAATTAATCTTACGTAGTTTCATACAAACGCAACATTCTGTTAATATAAACAAAGTATTCCTCAGAAAATGAATCAAATGCTTAACTCATACAGTTTTTACCTCTCATACTAGTATTATTTTTTATATTGCTTAACTAAAAATTATAGAAATTTCAAGTCAGTGATAATATTGATTATTAGGTGTTCAATGAATGCAAACTTTTATACTGCAAATTTATGACATTTTCAGCAACCTTCAGATTAATTAAGCAATTATTTCCAAAAATGAACATGTTTTTCATTTATTCACTCGACGGATACTGCTGGCTAATTTTACTGAAGGTAAAAATTTTCAGCATAAAATGGTATTAACAAAATACTGCTTTCAACAAATTTGCCACAAATTTATCAGACTATTGTACACATAAGAGCAGAAAAGTGCAAAAAAATGATTTATCACTTGCGTTTTTGATACTAGAACAGTATGACTGGTACGTAAAAAAATGTATATTATAAGTTAAATTGCACATATTATGCACAAATTTTCATAAGAGGAATAAAGTTGGTCAATATTGAATGTTATCTTGAATCTATTAAAAAAGTTGCATGAATGTTGTATTTGTGCTTTGGCCTCCTTCCAGTATACTGGATCTTCAATAATGGCAAATAAGTATGATTTATATTTACCAGGACACCAAAAATAAAGAAATTGAAATAGCTAATAGCGATTTAAAATAATGATCCGTCCAAGAATGATATGATTGTGAACAATTTCATTGATACATTTCTATGTCAATCAAGGCACATGGAATGCAATCAAGAGTAACAGAATATTGTAAAATTGGTTGCTTTATGATATGAATCCCATAAGCTAGATATTAATCTTTTATGTACATGAAGACTAAAACTTTTCAGCTTTTTAAATAATATTTTGAAATTTTTATTTTGTTGCAAAATATGTGTGCACTATCAGCAACCCAACAAATAGAGCTTCATATTACATTGAGGGACTTTCAATAAAAGTTAATACATATAATATTTTGATTCTTTTGTGCATGAGTTTTATATTTCTAGAAGGAATGATAACTTTTATGACGTTAAAGAAAGTAGTACTACAAGAGAATCACTAAACTGCTTGAAGCAAGCAAAAAACTATATGAAAGGACAAAAAAATCTTGTCATGTGTCTAAAAGAGAAATAACTGTAGGTCAGCCTTAACTTAGGTTGTTCTCTTAAAACTCAGCAATTGTAGGTCATTGTGTTGCGATGATTAAACATTTTATCTAGATTTACTGACTAGCTCTAAATTCTTGGCCAATAATAATTGTCGATTTTATGAATGGATAAATTAGTGCATTAATTCAATGTCATTGTATTCACAAATCAACAGTGTACAGACATCCTTTTTTAAGTTGCAAAATAGCTAGACATTGCTCTTTTGAATCGATCTTCCTGGTCGTTTATATGGAAGCAACTGCTGTTAGTTTTCATTAGCTCTAATAACTACTAGTCACCAACTTGTACATGCATTGCGGTAAAAACCATGACAGCTCTCCAAGCGAATTTCAATGCAGTGAATGCAAATTACTCCAAGGCTAAGTGCATGTGCTGTTCAAGTCATATTGTTGGCTATTTTCAAGCTTTAACTGATGCACATTTGTCTGAAGCCTTTTTAATGCTTGCTAGCCTCAAATTTCTTGCGTAAAAGGAATAAAATAATCTTATCGATTTAGCATATATTGCTGGCGATACATTAAGAAGTATGCCCATTTGTAAAATTGGAAAAAAAATTGAAAAAACTTGTTTTCATGTATTTTTGTTGTTGCTATCAAGTGAAACTTTCTTACCTACGCTTATAAGGAATATTCAAAGTTTTAGATGAACAAAAGATATCGCTTACGAATGCAATTAAAGTTATATTTCCATATATTGATACCATTGGTTGCACCAAAAACTAACAGTTAATCGAAAATATCATAATCTTAGAGATATCAATATGAGCTAATTGGTAGAGTGTAATGCTATCAAATAATACGATGTATCATTACTAGACCATCAATCTATGGAATAGCAACTCTATTAACAACAAAAAAACATGTTCATCAAATCAAATTCATCACATGATAAGCATAAGCATTATAGTTGTTTACAGTTCAGGTCTGGAAATTTAATTTGGTTTTGTCATTTTACCTATAAAGGCTTTCATCCTTTATATCATATCAGGGATATCACTATCAGATTGTGGCGCAAATGTGCAACACATTGAACTCTGTATAGAAAAAGTGCCGTTGCCCCTTAACACTATTAAAGTTTTGATGCAAAGCAGAGAATGAGACGAATCATGTAATCTATATTTAAATCTCAAAGAGAAAGTGCTGTGCACGTGTTAGTAGGGAAGAGAAGAACACAGGAAGAATAATAGTAACTTGTAAAAAGAGTACCTAAAATAGCAGCATATGTCAACTTAAAAAAGTTCATGAATAATATTGGACGCACAGTTTCCATCGCTCTATTCAATAAAATATACATGATAAATGAGTCGATATCTAAATAAACAATTTTCAACCATTCAAAATTTACACAATGTAATTGCAGTAAACAGTGCTTATAATAAAAAACAATTATAGTATTCATAGACTTGAAAATTCAAAGAAAAAAATTGCTTTGAATAAAAATTGATTCATTATTTGTATGGCCGAATCTTATTGAAACTATAAATTTCTACAAAATAGAATTTTTATGGACTCATCTGTAGAATTCCAATGTACATCTGAAATGAGATGTGTTTTTTTATCATTGCATGTAGTCAAAATTGCTCCGACCTGCAATAAGCATAACGTACTGTTACTGTAACAATGGCATTTGCTATTCTGTTATTATAACAATAGGATGTGTGGCTAATACAACAGTTAGCAGCAAAGAGAAAAGAAATGTGTCTATTACCACAGCCTTTATTATTAAGTAATTAAAAAACATAACAAAATTGTAACTGTTAACATGGCCCTTGTTACATTCTTGCATAGCAGTACCATAATATGTGGACCTAATACCACTATTATTGTTACTACAGCCTTCGATGTACTGCAATTATGCATAGCATTCATACAACATACCAGTAGGCATAACGTAACTTTTACTTTTACATTTAACAAGTATATAACATATTATTACAAAGCGCGACTAACAGAGCTATTACCTTTACGTTATCCTTTACCATTATGTTATTAAGTTAACAATAAAATAACACGTAAATTAACATGCACATGTTATGCCATAACATTGTTACAACGTGGTACAATAACTCAGGTGCAATATTACCAACCTGCTCATGCAATGATTCTAAGCTCTGTCCCTTACATATCGACATTGTAAGTTCATCTTCATTCAGAAAGTAACTTTTCACTGGCGCATTCCAAATGGAACTCATGAATAACCGATTAGATTCAATTGCAGCGGCACTTCTGATTGGCTCAGAAGGAAAAGGCAACCCAGTTTGAACACATACTGCCATATGCTCTGAAAAAGAATAGTTTCTGATAAATATTGATTCCTGGGACAAATCCAGCATGGTTAACTAAAAAAGTAGCAAATATATTGTATACTGAAAGAATATAGCCTTCATTCTATAATCAATTCATTATGAATACCATATAAATATATCCTTCCGGTAGTTCTCAATAACAAATTAAAATTTTTAGTATGACAGTTTTGGTATAGTTTTCATGATTCAAATTAGTATACATATATAAGTTATGTTAAAAAATAGGGGTAAGCTATCAATTTTGACTTGACTAAATTTAAACGGTAAAGCCAAGATTGACAAGGCACGGATGATGTTTCATTAGATATATTTACAAATAAATTATACTACAAAATTTCAAATTTTATACAAACTTACTAATGCGTGCTTTAAACCATGGTAGATATGCTGAGGGCAAAAGAGAGGCCAAAAATTTTGCAAAATCCGGAGCTACGATCTTTAAAAAAATATTAAAATAATTGAAAAATTGATGTTGAAAATTATTCTATAATTTCTCAAGGAGCACAGGTCATTAGTGAAACAAATGAATTTTATGGACACTGTCATTTTCAATATGTATACAGAGAGATATAGTGGTCTATATTGAAATTCAGCCCTAAAATTTGTTTTAGAACAGTCATAATCAAATATAGAATATTGTGCTCTCTTTATTTTTAAAAATCACATCAGAAACTACAAGGAACTAATATTGCTTTTGAAGCAACAGTTTAAAGTTTGTTACTTGAACAGTTTAAATTTGCATAGGAAAAATAAAAACAGATATAGTCGAATATAATATAGACATCACAAATTACCTATAACGAGTAGCGACAACAAATAAACAGAATAATTTTGAAATCTGCAAATGCAATGAAGTCATAAACATCTTCAAGAAAAATGTTATCCTTAGGATAATTTTTAGTAATAACTAGTTCATAGATGTCTACACTGTCCCCAGAATTAGCAGATTTCATATTTGCACTACCACGGATTAACCGAAAGTCATGTGCCACCAACGAAAGGGTCAATATTCTTTTTTCAATTGGCAGCAAAAACCTTTCAGCAAAATAATTCTTTTTCGAATAATTCCCCACGGCAGTGCACTTAGGGACTCCACTGAATTATGCCTCAAACGAAAGGTCACAGTTATGGAAATATGTACAAAAACTATTCTTTTCAACTAAATGTACGCAAAATTCAACATGAACTTTCGTTTGCGACCACATTCTGGGGTCAAGGTAGAAAATAACCAGGTTACCTGACATAAAAACTCCAATGTATCAGCCCCGCACGATATAACTGCCCAATTTTTACTGCAGGAAAATCATTTTTTTATTTTGTGGGAGTTATGTAAAAATCTTCCAACATAGGGAGTTTTTAGATGTGTTCTTATAAAATTTTAATGGTATCAATTTTTTAAGTCAATTTTTGTAATATTCGTAATTTACTTGTATACCTTGAAACAATAAATTATTCTGTTTCAGTTGAAAGTAAATGCTGGTAATCATAAAAATTTTAATGCTGCCTGCTGAGTTTGCTTCTTTGGTCTTTTCTAATTCCTATAAATTACTGCGCATTTTTTTGTGCTATGTATAGATTAGAAATTATAATGAAAAATTACTGATGCAGAAACTTCAGCAAGAGATGATGAATAATAAAAGATACGATTGCTTCAATTTAGAATTATTCATATGGTCTGTATCCTCTTTTTCAAAGATAGTGAGTATACTGGCTTGCCTAGATAGAAAGATATTATTTCCGCATATTCAAGCAATGGCTAATATACTGGATTATATACTATACTAGTCTACAACAATAAAAGCAATATCTTTATCAAAGTAATATATATATATATATATATATATATATATATAGATATATTTAAGCAAAGAAGCATTTTTTGTGTCTTTTTCTTATAGCTGTGACCCTTCACTTGGAATATAAGTATCACATTTTTGTTCAATTCTGATATTTGAAATTATTGTGAAAAATGTTGAAATTCTTTATTTTCAAAAGGATACTGGAAGTTTTTAATAAAACTATTGTATGAATACAATTACATATGGGCTCTTTCAACAATAGAACATTTTTTTATTTGCCCCACGGGGATGGTATTAGAAACTATGCCATATTTATAAATAGGCCTTGCAAGCCTAAAATAATCTACAATCAAATAAATATCCAAGTACCTGGAGAAAGCTGCTGTAAGAACAACTTGCACCGCTTTCTGTGCAATTTCTGTTCTCGGAAATTGTCCAGCACTCAGAAGTTTAAGTAACTGCATGCGAAAAAAACATGATTTTTATAATAATTTTATTAATTGTTCCATCAAAACAGAATTTTGGAAGTGGGCAGGAATACTGGTGAAAATGAGATTTTTGTGCAGAAAGAAAATGTAGATTTTTAGAATAGTTCTCTCAACTCTTCTGTTAGAAAAAGAATTTTTTGGCGGGAATACCAGTGATCGGGATTTGTTAAGGTATCTTTCAATTATTTACGAGGGATTCTAAGAGTTTTTTGGGAGATTTTGAAGTCTTGGAGTATTGCAATTGGATAAAAATGATTGATTTAAGAATATATTTTTAAGTATCTATGCTACTATTCAAACAAACTCAGAATAGGATTTAAAATAAATAATTCTAATCGTTACTTTCAATGTTAAAATGTCACTGTAAAAATTAAAATTAAGCCCTAATCAAAATTTTCAGATATGATATGCGATAAGAACTTGGAAGGTCAATAATTTGTTAGATATACCTAGTATACTACCTATTGTATTGGTAACTACAATGTCGACTAGCTAGTATACATGATATTCCAGAACAGATTTGTAAATCTATTAGATTAACATGCTAAAATAAGTAGCTCAGTGAAGTTGCCTTTTAAAGTCATCTATTCTCACCTTCTTGCTGCTACTCTGTTTAATTATTTGATATAATTTTGAAAGGACAACGAGCAATAAATCTTAAATTTGTGACAAAAAATCTAAGCCAATTTTCAAAGTACGGAGTATTGTCTAAGAGAAAAAGGATCAAATTAGTCAAGCAAAGGTTCTGGCAGGCATAGAAATAAATAAATATTAAGCAAGTTCCAGACAATTAATGTAGAGGGATTCTAATTAAAAGAAAATTTACGCATTAAGGACTAAAATTATTGTCATAATTTTTGACGAATTTTGATTGTAATACAAATTTAGCCTACTCGAATTATAAGATTTGTATGCAAATATACATAAAATACCTTACATGTTGAACATAAAATATCGAATCTTGCATTACGATTGGGTGGAAACAAGCTGACAATAAAGTCTAAAATCTGCATAAAATTTTAAGAAAAAATATTTATCCACTAGCATACCAACTTTATGTATGCACATATATGCATCTGAATTTGTATACATATATATTTAAGTACGTATATGAATCAGTATGTACTATATATGTATATCAGTATTTATATATGTTTATATCTATGATATATTTGATTTGTTAAAAATGTTCAGTTATAAAATAGAAGCCAAATAAAAAACAACAACTGTGACATTGAATTCTATTTTCAATACTTTTTTAGTAAAAACTACCCCTAGCTTCAGAATGGTAAAGAGGAGGGATGTAAGATGGGGGGGATATTTAAGGTGCTTCTATATAAATGCAGCACTAACCTCATCAGTATGCAATCTGAGAGCACCCTTTTTTCCAAGCTCAATTAGAACTTGTAATATTTGCTCCTGAACTATACATTTTGATATCTAAAAAAGTAAAAAAATTTAAATTTGTCTAAATTACTTGCACCAAGATCTAAAATTCAGTATTGACTTTTGTGCTTCAATTAGACTCAAATTGTTAAGGTGAAAAAGTTCTGAGGAATTTTTAACCAAATTTCAAAATGGTAAATAACAGACCTTTCGGAATTGAAATAGGCAAAAAATATCATCTCAGAAATAAAAAGACTAAATGTATCATCCCACTAACTTGCTCAGTAATTCAGTTTTCATTTAAAATGGCATTTTAAGAGTGGTGCAAAATATCAACTTAGACTCAAATCAGGACCTGAGTGGTAGAATTTAAGAAATGCTATTGGATAACAGAAGGTTAATAGAGAGATTCTGCTATATAAAACAGGTAAGTCGCAAATTTGTTCTAAAACCTGCCGTACATACTGTTTTTTAACTATCGAATAACATTGGGTATTATTTTATATTTCTGAGTACGTTTTTTGCTGGGAATCAAAATAAGGTCCCAAATAGGTTAGTTATTTGCACTTGGTAGTATCATTAATATAGCTATATACACTTAGTTGCAGTATTATGAACAGTGTAAATATCAGTTTATTGTCAGCTATGAAAAAACAATAGAATTTCAAGGTACCAAATGTAATGTAAGCTGTAAAATATCTCCAATAAACTTTTTCTGATTCTCTCCTAATACTGCAATCAATTTTTCAAGGCAGTTCAGAGTCAGAGTCTGACTCGCATCTGTACGCGAGTCAAAATTGTTGCACAGACTGTCCGAGTAAGGCTGAAGTACAAAATCTACAGAATTTGTTAACCTGAAATTTAAAAAACAAGGAAAATTGATATTCATAGGTATAACTCTGTAAAATTGATTTAGTTTTCTATGACAGCACTCTAAACAATGTGTCATAGATAATGAATTGTTATTTAAGCCATATTCAACTATATCTGTTTGCATTGTTTCAATAAATCATTTACGCAGAACTGTCATGATACAGTGGTATTCGAAGGAGCCAAGTTGAGCTATTCAAGTCTGTTACTTGCTGCAAAATAATATTTACCTTTATTTTCCTTGCAAATCTTATTAGTATTTAAACATTCCATCATAGAAATATAGCATGATAAATGCACATATGAAGGGTCCAAGTTTCCGAATAATTTTTTTTAAAGTTTCAAATAAACTGATTGTTTATTACTTTAATCAATTAGTCTCAAAAGACGATTACTTATCTGACGATACGTACATTAAATTTGAATTTTTGTTTACTTAAACATTATGCTGTATCATATATATTTTTCACATAAATTTAAATAAATCTAACATTTTTAAATGTTTCGTACAATTTCATAAGAAAATTGCATAAATTTAGGAAACAATTATCAATGAACTTTGTGTAAAACAAATTTATTTGTTAGATCCAAAATTTATAAATCTTTAAATCAGAAACTGAATTGAAACATAATTTACTTTTTTATGTGCTTCAAATTTGCTAAAAGTAAACTTGTTTACCTAAGATTTACTATATACCTAATATTATCTGTTATTTACTTTAAAGATATATGCACTAAAATATACCTTATGAATAGCTTTATCAAATGGGGCTGAAAAGGATTTTCCGAAAGCGATTTATGTAAAATCTCCTGCATAAAATCGATATGTTCAGTGGATGTAGTTGAGCCAAAAACCATCCGCTCAACAGCGCACGCCAAAGCTTTAACACATGATAACAAATAAAAGCAATATAACATACAAAAAATGTTTTGTTGAAAAGAATTGCAGCTATATAATAACCGATAACCTACTGACACATGGTTACATATAGATATTGATTTATAAAAAAGAATATTGGTTGCAGTAATACAAAAAAATAAATAAATCAATATTTTTAGTAACGAATCAAAAAAGTCTTATTCAAATTTCAAATTAGAAGTAGAATACTTTCTGCAACTCATGGTTCATAACACGATAAATGTATGCAAGAATTAACAAAAACAAGGGATAACAAATTGTTATAGTTATTGCGTTAGAGAAAGTTGTATCATTTGAGTACAAAGTAATTCTAAAAAATTAAAGCATATAGAGGCATGTAGTTAAATTTCATTTTTAATGAGAAAAAAGATCTTTCCTCTGTAACTGACAGTACGTGCCAGTTACGTTCATTTGAATCAGTTCAATCCATATATATATAAATATATATTTGTACAGTTTACGATTCTATATACGGTTCAATATACAGTTTGACTGCCTTGTTTCTTAAATATTTCCTTAAAATTTTCTAAATGCGCTACAAATAGGTGATGAAAAAATGACTCGAAAGGGCAGAATTGAACTTGTTCCTTTACCCAAAAGGGTCAAGGAACAAGAACAATCCTCAAGAACATAATTCTGTTTTTTCAGTGAAAATACTAGGACTGGAGGCAGTAGATTTTATTACCTTCTTTATAAGGTTCCTTGCACTTCGAGTTGCAAATAACCCCCAAAAAAGTGTCAATGAGGGCCCGTTTTAAGCTAGCGTCCCCGCAATCGAATAACAAAATTGTTGAAAGTATCCATAGTTCGCGTGCAAAAGGCTGAGAATGAGAACATCCTCGAATAACTGCAAGCTAAATCAGATATAGAAAAATTAAATATACAAATGCAATCTTGACAAATAATACAGTTGATCATAAGAATATTACAGGATTTTTCTTAAAAAATTTAGTCCTTAACTATCACCTAAGAATTAGTCTTTCATAATGAAATTATCTGTAATAAGTAAACCACTTTTTTCCATCTATGAAGTCTTTGGAATTCAATATTACGACGCAATTCAACTAAATATCTCTTTCTCGTCTACTAGTTTATTACCTACCTTTCAAGTTTCATTAATTTTTATATATATATATATATATATATGT
The DNA here is from genome assembly GCA_032358265.1 of Vaucheria bursata. Classification (NCBI taxonomy): domain Eukaryota; class Xanthophyceae; order Vaucheriales; family Vaucheriaceae; genus Vaucheria; species Vaucheria bursata. Next base: position 79,209 of record JAULBW010019209.1, on the reverse strand, counting down.
TGAATCTATCATTGACTTAATTACATATATTTGCACATTTAATGATACATTTCAAATGGATGATGAAATAAACACTAATCTAAGAATAAATTTTCTTTAAATTGTTCTGATTGGCTAAAGTTAATTTGTATATGAAGTAAATGCTATAACTCCTTAGTTTCATCTACAATACGTATATAACTTATATCCCACAAATTGAGATTTTACTGAATGATATAGCTTATTATTTAATAGCATTACACTCCACCAACCTTTCTTTTTTTGCTGGCGTATGCTGATGCCTCGAATCCAATATACTCCATTAATTACAGTTTTCGGTGCAATTGCTAGTATTAGCTTATGGAATATCAACGGTAACAATATACGTATATAATTTTGAAATCACACCTGAAGTTCATTAGCATTCGACGCAGCAATTCTGGCCAAAAAAGGCAAAAGTCCAAATTCCGAAGTATATTTCAAAAGACACATAATACCAGGCCTTCCAGTCCTTTTCTGCAATATTAACATTAAAAAGTTAGTCATGGTAGGGGGGGGAGGGTGGTTTGCTATATAAAGATATCAATCATATTCAATCCCACCTGTCGAGATGAAAATGCAATTATAGTTTGACAATATTACTTACCATGCTGAGTTATATATTTATTTATATCGATGCAGACAAGTATAGTATACAATGCAGTACACTAGCTACTAATTGAATTAGCAGTTGCCGAACAATTTTCAATACCAGCTCCATGTTTGAGCATAATTGTGTACTTTAATCTTTAATCTACAGTTACTTTGCAACCTAACAACTTAAATCAGAATTTACACTTGATATAAGCCTAATCTACTTGATTAGGGGCTAATTTTGACATTATCGGATTCAAATTTATAACACACCAAAGCTTGAAGCCCCCATCAAGATTTATTCGAAAAGCACACTCAACCGAAAAGACCAGTTTCATTGCAGTTCCTAAGGATTATATTTGGTCCAATCAAGTTCAATTTGAAACTAAAAAAATATATTTTTGAGAAAACTGAAAAGTTCAAAGTAATTCAAATATGAACACACCAGCTAATAAGCCTGAATTGCATACCTATTCGGGTTCCTCGTTAAAATCCTTCACGGAGTGAATCAAACTCAGTGGTGAAACTTGGAATCAGAGCTACTAGTGATAAACTTAAGGAATAAGCAATATTACACCATTACAGAATGGAAGAGTGACCAGAGCCAATAATAATACATGTTGACGTAAAATTATCTAAACATTTCAAGTTGTTCCTAAAAGTCTAGTCATTAATCTTTGACATATATAACATATGGCTAATATTCATACTACAGTGATACACCATAAATCAATGGTTCACTTAATCGATAAATTCCATAATAAAATAGGGTTACCGCTCCACCGACTATGTTCACTGTTGTATACTGATATTTCTAATCCGATATATTTAATTAAATGATAATTTTTCGTGCAGTCGATGGTATTGGTAAATGCAAGACCCCATACTATACAACTTAAAAGCGCATTTAATAATTTGTATGCAGATTAGATATAATGTAAAGTTCAAATGCAGCCTGTACAGAATATATTTCATATAAATTAGATGACATCGAGAGTTGATTTTCAACTGTTTTTATTTGGACCACCAAAAAAACCTATACTTTTGAATATCATAAACAACATAATGTAAACTATCCAATGAATAAATTCAGCCTACTTTTTACTTTAACTAGTCTAATAGTCATAAAAACATTTCTGACCTTATGGCTCAGCTCCTCTAGAGCTTCTCCATGAAATCTGCATACCCACCCTTCTAACCACTGGTCAAAACATAGATTCTTTTCAAAATCTCGGACCAGGTTGCCTTCCGGGTTAAAATTTCGAGCCAATTCGGAGGATGGGGTACCGTGAGATAAAAGTCTACACAGCACAATAACAACTCCAGTAATATCAGGTTTTGCAATTCCGTTTGACCCTCGAGGATTCAAAAAATGAAGTAACCCATACGAATTATGAAAAAATCCTTGCCTTCTGTAAAAATAAATATTATCAAAGTTTGGTTATATGATCAAAATGATTGTTTTAAATTAATCTAATTTTTAAAAGAGATATTAAGCCTTTTCAACATGAGAAGATACGGTTTTATCGAAAATCCATATTTTATTGTTTAAATCGATGGTATTTATTCCCTGTCCCTGAACTCATTAAGTGAAGTTATAAAAAGGATTTATGATTTAAAAATATTTTATTTATTTCTTTATTTTTTCGTATTTTTTTAAAATTTTTAAATAAGGAAACACATTTCTTCATTAGATTCAGGTCCTTGTATTATTCATTGCACCTCTATAATGAAATCATTCTAAGTAGAAGAGTTTACACACCTCCATAGATAAAATAAAAATCATATATTAACTATAATATAGATCAAATACATCTCATATCAATTTCAAAAATTATATAAAGAAAAAAAAGACTGAAACTAGTATATATTTTCTAAATATATAAACTCATGCATGCATACAATAAGTTTCTATAATCAATGCACCAAAAAAAGTTTTGCATAATATAATTTGAAAAAATAAGCATAAAAACTGTCAAATTGATTTCTTAATATTAGTAATAATGACTGTTTCAAATTTATATCACCTGCACAGGTTGTCGAATGTTCAAAATTGCAGTGATCTTTTACTCGTTAGTAAACATTTCAAGGCCATAAAATTTTTCTTTTAAGATTGTCAATATCAGAAATTTTTTTTACAGAGTGTGTGCACATTAAAATTCAAATTCAATTATTTGAAAATTTTTAAATTTGAAACTGCAAAAATTTGAAGTTTTCACCTTCCAAAACACTGGCATGTTTGACCCTCCTGAGAACATGCACTTGGGACAAAGGCTGATATTACAGAATTAATAACTTTTTCTTTTTCAATTGCTATCTTATCATCAAAACTTAATGCGTGCACCTAAATCGAGACATTGAAAAAAATCTTTAACAATGAATGGTTAAGCATAAAATAAACTGTATAGAACCCAATTGACATTGATTCATGAACTGTAGAATCTGAGATATATAAAACCATAAAATAAAACAAAAACTTAAAAAAACAGTCAAATACCTTAGAATTCGAATTACTAAGATGGCACATTTTTTTTAGCATATATATGGTTGGGCCAACATTAAGCTGTAAATAAATAACGGCTCATTTGTATGGGATTGACAAATATTGATATATTTTCCATTTCTCAACTATTACCTGACGAATATCATTAATTTTTGCTTGAAAGTTAAAAACAGCTTTCTGAATAATTTATATATAATTTTTTTAGCCGATTAAGCATATATAAATATAAATTAGTTTAAGCTCATCACATTATTAACCAGCTCAAAAATATGCTTCAACTAAGAAATTAAATATATGTATATGTATATTGTAGAATCCCTCTAAAGTGACTGCACTGAAACCAAACTTCTAGTGTAAATTTAAGAAGTTACGTATTAAGATGGATGAAAGAATAACCTTATTCAAATTTTAACTGGAAGGGTAACATTAGCTATGTCACTGCATGAATGATGGAACTATAGTGTTAATGTTATAATAGAGTTGTTGCAACAAAAATAGAACGTTTTATATCTTCTGCAACATGAATATTAATCTAGAATCATTTCAAAACGTTCTTGAACACTATGCATTCAATCTAGTATACAAAACAGTTGCCAACATAATATCTAGTTTACTAGGTATTGTCAGGATATTAAATAAATTAAAGATGGAGATTAAATATCTAGAGATTCCTTCAGAGGGATTATACAAGTGCTTTGCTTACCTCTCCAACTGTATCAATTAAAGTCTCAACTGCAATGGTCAAAATTTGAGCATCAATGACAGGAGCCAATAGTAAAACCATGACTGATAGATGCTGCACAAAAGTGGATAGTACTCTGGAAAACATACAAACGACAGAATAAATGCAATTTGTATGTACTCAGACAACAGCCTTATAAAGAGTTTATGAAGGGCAACAGAGAAGTACAAGTAATAGCAGAGGAAAGATAAGATTTAATGTTCAAGGCAGTTTTACAAGCAAAAAATTAAGAATCGCTAAACTAATGTTAATCATAACAGCTTAGATCTAGTAAAGGTGAGGTAAATTCAAAATTGCTTCAAGCGAATAAAACAATTTAAAAATTACACAGATGCTTAACATGACCATCATGGAAAATTGTTTAAAACGGCTCAAAATATAATGTTTTTATGTACTTTATAATTGACCCTTTCATTTAACTTTAACCATTTTATTTTAAATGTAAAATTGTACTAATTTCTTAAAATATAACCTCTAGTTCATTTTCATACATAAATTAATTTCATTTTTTCGTTTCGTATTAAGAATGCCTTCATTTCTGTTTGATCGTGTGCATTTAACATTACTATAAAATTAATTGATATAAGCTGTGTGATTAAAATAATAGAGACAACAATCCAATTTCTTCAATAAGTAAAAAAAGATGCACAATAAGTAAATCGAGCCATTGGCCTCAATATGTCAGAAGTTTAGGGCACATAATTCACAATGAAAACACTCGAAGAATATTTTTTTCAGTGTGATTATGGTGAACAAGTAGATGAGCTTGAAAAAAATGTCGCAAAAAGTCTAATTAAAATGAAAGAATAGCTTGAAAGATGATTTACCTGATAACTTTGATTCCTTCAAATGACAGATCTTTCGATTTTAAGGCAAGAATTGATAGCTCACTATTTCCACCATGAACAATAGCTTGTAGCCTTACAATAATTGCCTCCGAAATTTCATGAGGAAATGCTTTTGAAAGGAGAATATAATAGTGTCTCTTAAGAAGCTTGGTCAAATTGCTATATACGAAAACACGGAAAAAAGTTTTGAAACCAGCGATGTGTTCCTCGAACCCAAGCAAATGATTCACACTTAAGAGTACAAGTTCTTCATATTCTAATTCACTGGAAAACTCATCAGGATGTGAACTAATCAGCACGTTGATAAGCTTTTTCGTTAGAGATGGAGTAGTTGACTCGAGTTGTAATTTAAATTTATTTTCATCTGGTGTTTGTGGTTTGCAGCGAGGATCCAATCCAAAGGCTAAGAGCATGAAGATGCAATTAATTGTCGAACGATTTAACTTTCTTGGAGCTATTTCGTCTTGGAGATATTCAGAAAATTTCAATGCAATCTCTGAGTCAAGATGACATTTAAACTGCGAGAACGAACAAGCATCTTTCCAGGTAGGCGATATTGACAATGATAGTAGGCCATTTTGAATCAACTCCATCTTAGAACAAAAAAAACGTCGAGGGAATTTGTAGCACTCTATTTATAATAATGATGTTTATTGCCAACTTGCAATCAAACTGCAGGTTTAATATTCATGATGACAGAAATGGAACATTTTAAGATGAGCCTTTTTGTCTTTTCAATTATTTTTGAAACGTTAGTTCAACTATTATAATCCTTTCAATATTTAATTCCCGTTAATTATCTTGATAATGCTTAAAAACGAGTAATTGAAAGTTGATTGACATTCCTAATTGAATTCCGAAAATCGATGAGCTATAGATATCACCTATCTTAATACTGGCGAGTCTCTAAGCTTGATATCGGACTCAAAATATAATTTTACATTGCTATGGTTAATGAAGCTCAGGTAATTCATGAAATGCCTGTTTTTTTCATCTGTGCCATTTTCTCATTTTAAAGACATACCATGACGCTAGCTGCTGGTGTATCTATTATCATGTTTAATTACACTAGATTTCTTCCTCATCTATCCAGTGAAGGATTATCAAGATGGTTGTTTTACATTTCTAGAACGACTATACGCAATAATGTCCACTTTGTTCAACTAATATCAAAATCACAATAAAAAATTTATAAGCGCTTGGAAAGATAGGAATTGGGTAAAATTGATCAAATGCAATACTTGATTGATTTTTTAAATTTTTCTAGTAAAATTTGAATTTTACCATCACTCTAGGTAGAAAATGGTGTCAAATTCTTGCAACATCCTCAGGTTCGAGATGCCCCGTTGTCCCACCGAATCGATTTCCTGGAGAAAAAAGGTATGATATCAAGATGTTAGTTATTGCTACATCCGCTAAGTCTGTACAGATAATTATTATACGGAAACAATAGTTTTCAAATTTACTTCTATTTTTTATATTTTTCCTTGATATAGTTATAGTTCGGTTAATGGGAAAGTCATACCATATATAGCTAAAGATTAAAATAAATTTATTGCTAGCTTTCGAGAAGTTGAAAAATAGCATTTTACGCAAATTTTTAAATGAGTCTACTCTTATTGATTAGAGGTTGAAGTTACGTGCTGATAATATACGAGAAAGTATGTAAATTTAATTTTTTTTCTATTAAAGTGTTGATTTTTTTATTAAATTACGACGAATCATCACTTTCAGATTACCGTATTTAAAGTTTCATCTCAATAACAGCAGTGACTTTTATACTGATAATTTTTTTGAATTTGATGAAAAAAGAAAAGTTATCAGTAGGTCAAATTGCTATTTATTCTTTTTCTAGTGTTTTTTTCAAATTTGTAATCATGTGATGAATCTCATAGAAAGTACACAAAAGGAAAGAAAAACTTAAGATTATTATACTAGAATAGTTTGCAAATTTGTTAAGGTAACATGTAACCAAGTCATGAATGACTATAAAAATAGGAAGAAAAGCATTATATTGACTGCAAACTGTTCAATGCTCTCCTTCAGTTGAAAACTGTTCCAGAACAATTAATTTGGATAAACTCAAAAAAGGCTACTATTCTATTTGGCTTAAATAATGAGGCCATAAATGCATTTATAGAATTTTATATTAAAAAAATAAAGTCGATATTTACAGAATAATCTACAGAATTTAATATAATTTTTATCGTCACTCACAGACCGAGCTGAACTTTATTTGGTTAAGTCAACTGTAAGTTAAAAAGATCAACTAATTATAATTTCGAATAATTACTATTTTGTGATTGAATGTAAATTTGCAAAAGATTTTTTTATTGGTTGTATTAAATTAATATCGCCGAATATATTCCGAATTATTAAGGCAATTTATAAAGTACTCAGTTTAATTGATCCAGTAATCCCTTAATTCGTACATTTTTCATTAATCTGCTTGTACAATTAACATGAATCATCCCTCCAAGGGAGAGTGACGGAACTTTTTTATTTATTAACATGAATTTAGGAGCATTTTGATTGGTTCAAATTGATTTATTTGAATTTAAACTGACATTATATTTTAGATAATGCATATAAATTCAATGTACACAGTTTTTTATGCTGGGAGTCAATTATAATTTTTAAAAAGATGCGAAAATCGGTATGCGGACTGCATGAACAGCGTTAATCAATGGACCACTATCCTCTAGGAAATTTCCTTATTCAAATACAGCCCCTATGAGTTATAATCGAATATCGTTCACATGAAATATGGAAGGATGGCACTCGAAGTATTATAATAACATAAAGTTCGTTTGTAACCCTCTGGTATTGTATTTGGGCAAACAACTAATTTGATATTTTTAATTGGATCATATCTTAAAAATTAAGCCAAATGGAACTCTCATATGAGTTATCTCTAACAGGTTTAACTCCTGAAGAGATCGGCAGCGTTATGTCGCGTATAGGATATTCCAGTAACTCTAACGCTTATATAAACCAATCAAATAGCGACGAATCTGAGTCCATTTGGAAAAAGTTACTAATTCCTGGTTCTCTTCTTGGCGCTGGGCTCGGCTTAATTGGTTTGACGCTTTCTCGGGAAGGGAGCGGCTTAACTCGATCACACGATACTTTTTCTTCGGAAAGTAATGAAACAGATTTGACCATTGGACCGAGAGATTTGCTTCATAAGGTAATATTTGTAAAGATTTCTATGATAGTTGCAACTTTTGAAAAACATAAGGAACGGATAAAAATTGCAGTTAAAACATTTTCAATTGTTGCAATTGAATCTTTCAAAATAGAATAATCAGTTATTACAATTTCAATGGAAAAATATGACTTGATTGAAAAGCTCTTTAAAATTTTTCTTATAATGGCTTATTATTAAAAATTGGTTTGAGTTAAATATTATTTTCTGCTTTTCTATTCTTTTTGGGTGTGATATATTGAACAGTTATGGAACTAGCGAAAGCTGGGTTATGATGATTGATCCAATAAAATCTGCTTACTATAGCTGTGATTTGTAGGTAGATTTCATATAAATAGAGGATATAGTCATGTATGGGTGCTGGATCCAATGAAAGTTGCCAACCATAGTTTTGCATGTAAAGGCCAATAAAAATAGCTAGCTCATTGTTGTGTATGGATGGCAGATCCGATAAATATAGCTAGCTATAGCTAAAACGCTTGTTTTATGAATTGCTAACTATTGATGTTATATACGAATGGTAGATTTAATAGAATCAGCAAACTTTAGTTAAAACAACCATTTTACAAATAGCCTTGCTGTACCTAGTATGACACCTATGAAATAGCCAACTTTTGTTGTGTAAAGATGATATATCCAGTAAAATAGCTAACTATTTATGTGTCTGAATGGAAAATTCAATGAAAATAGCTAGTTACAGCTAGCATGAAAGCTGTTGAAGATCTAGAATATTATGTGATTTATACAAATGTTAATATTATTCTTAGAATAGATCGGCCGAAACATTGGAAAAGTTCCCAGAAATTTTTGAAGAATTTTCGAAAATCAGCAATGCAATGCAAGATCAAAATAAGCTCTTAGCAGAGACAATCGGAACCGTTAAAGATTTAGTTCAACAAAGAAAAGTGGATGAAGAGGTACGGAATAATTTAAGACCCTATATTAGAATCTCGTACTAATCAAACACCGTCTTATTTTGGTATTGTACGTGTAAAGGCAATTTGTAGGCCATCTTGCTACTGCATATAGAATTTTTTAAACCTCGAGCTACTCGTTCTAAGATATCACTAGCCCACCTATTTTTCGCATGTCTTGGTTAGTATTTTGATGAAAACAGTGTATTGAACAGTATTGTAGGCTATAGCTACATACTTCAATGAAATAATATGATTCTGTCTTCATCTCTTTTTGGTATTTCGGAATGCTCAGAATGATTATGGTTTGCAATGTAATTATTCAGATTGAAATTGAAAAAGAACACTATATTTTGCCTTATTTTTATTCAAATGAAATAGTCGCAAAGAGCTTTTTATAAATGTTTTATTTGCTTGGCTGCTTATTTCATTATAGCAAGGATTTATCCAAGTCAAGAATGCCAACCTTTTTATGTTTTTTAGTGCACGTGCTAAGTTTTTTTGTTAAAATAGGAATTTATCCTAAATTTAACTTTTCATTTTTTCTATTAGGCAATTATTGCTGCTCAAGTTTCAGCGCAGACTGCAGAATTGCGTGCAGAGATTGAGCAGCTTCGAAGTATGCTCTTGAATAAGGATAATCCTAATTCAAGCTCAAATTTGAATGAAATTTCAAAAAGTGATATAGACTCAGACGCGCAGGCAAACATGGATAATAAGTCACTGGTAAGACTTAATAGAAAAATTAAAATTATCCTCTTTGTTCAGGGCTTCTTTCTGCACCTTAATCGCTATATTGGGGTTGATTGTTTATGTATGTAAAGTGACAATTAATTCTTAATACTTTCATCCATCGTAACTGTTGAAATAAAGCTTTTTATGCTGCCACATCATCAGCACCCCAGAAACCATTGGTATCAGTTTTTTCATTGAGATTGACAATTTGAAAATTTTTCATGTCTGAATGATTGAATTGTTTTGTTGAATTTGGTTGATAATATACCTCAAAGAAGTATTGATCATTTTTTAATAACTCTTTTATTCGTAAAAGTAAAGAGGACAGTAGTGCTAATTTATTGAGTATTGCTCAGCACATTAGACTCTGTCCAGCCTAAGCATCAAGTAAGTCAAAGTATCTATGCTGTCCCTGCAATTTTGCCGCAAATAAATGGTCGAAGTTATTGAAATAGGCACGAAAATTATTCTTTTCAAATGAACATACTTAAAGTTTATTGCGACCTCTCGTTTGGGACGAATTTCTGGGGTCAAGGTATTAGTACTAGTAATTCATATGAAAAGTGTCTGGCAGGAAGATGGGGAGAGTCCCAGTATAGAGGATAAAAATGAGAAGCTCAAAGAAATTAGTGCTAAGGAAGAAATTGAAATGAAATTGGAAGATATTAGAAAGATTTATGCCAAGATTCAAGAAAATAATGATGAAGAGACAGTCAAGGCCGGACTACCGATGATACGGGTTAGTACATATATCCATACAGATTTATAGAGACCTGTCATATGCACAGATACGTACACACTTATAAAGCTTACATTGACTCATGCTGTAATATGTATAGAGATGCAAAAATTAGAAAAATAGAAATATTTAAATTTTACACTTATAAACCATAATTATTGATATTTTTATAGATGCCATCAATTTCAGCACAAATTCTACGTGAACTACAACCATTGGAGGCATATACATAGACCATTGCCCCAATATCTTCATCATACTAGTAAGCAAAAATTGTATCGAATTATTGTTCAATACCTAGTTGCATTGGAACCCATCTTAAATACTATATTCCAAGTTACTCTCTAGTAAATCCTGAATTTGAGCTACAGGATTGAATTGTACCTGGCGTGTTCAAATTAGTTACTGGTTTGAATAAATAAAATCGTTTTTTTTATCTTTGTAGATGTTCATGTCAAATATACTGCTGCACCCGAATGTTCCACGATACAGGTAATATATATATATATATATATATATATATATATATATATTTCTAAATAAACGTATCTACAGAAACGTAAGTTATGAAGTAAATTTCTGCTATTAATGGGCACTAAGTTGTCTGACTAGTAGACTAGTTGTAGTTATGCTCAGCTGACATGTTTCCAGGGTAAAACTGGCTTTGTTAAATGACCAGTAAAATAAATTGAACATTATATGCGCATTTTCTTGCTGGCGACTTGAATTTGAACTCATAATAAAAAACATACTAACCGATTTCGCTATTTTTGAAATAGATTTCGATGTCTTAGATAATCTAATGATTATCATTGCAATTATGTATTATTACCTTCCAATGAATTTTTCACGTGAGTGCATATTTATATTTTAGTATTATAGACTCAAAATACTGGTATCATACCGATATGTGCTTGATTAATATTTTTGAAAAACTTTGGTTCACTAATTTGATTAGATGGATAGAATTTGAAAAATCTCAATAAATTTTGAAACTCAACTTTGTGAAATACTGACCCATTACTCTGCTCAAATTTTCCCTATAGTAAAGAAATCAACAGAAAAGGTAATATTGAATAAATCCTCAATTATTCATATAATGTCAATAAAATTATGAAAGTTTTATTGAAAATCTTAAGTACCTAATTTAATATTCAATGCCGTGAAATTCTGACTGCATGGCACTACTGACAAGTGAATTTGTCTCATTGGATGGAAATCGATTATGCATGTTCAAATTTAGCGGTTTTATTTAAATTCATCTGTTTTTAAATCAACGGATTGTGTCTTAAGCTTATAGATATATATTCCTTGAATAAAACTGATCATGCAGCTAGTGCTTTCAAAACTTCACTCAAAATATAAACTGATTACTGAGTTTGTGAACATTGTTTGAAAGTAATAATCTATTCTCTGTGAAAAAAGATAGTTGATTGAATATTTATTTGCGTCATCTGAAGTTTGGTGTCAATTTACAAACCATATTTTTAATGTGCTTTAATCGAGGGAATCTTAGTGCACTACACCATAATATAAAGTTAAAATTGTATTCTTTTAATTAGGCGATTAACCACGAATAATAAGAACTTTCTGTCGCTAGTTGGTCCTATTCGGGACCATGTGGACCTACTCGAAGCCCTCGGGTTTAAGAAGGGTAATTCAGCCAATCAGATGGAGTGGAAATTGGATCTTACAGGTGCTGAAGTTCAGCAAGAGTACATAGATCAGTTTCTAAAGGAAGCTTTGAAAATTCTCAATGGTTCAAGAAAATCTGTTTCCTGCAAAAATTCTATAGACGTTCCTGAAGAAAATTCTGAGAAACTCCCAGACACTGCTGGGAATTTAAAAAATGGGGCAAGTCAACTTGATGGAATATCTCAGAATGGAGAATTTCCGGATGCCTCTTCGAACAGTGAAATAACTAATTTCAAGAGTGAAGGAAATTCAAAAGAAATTTCTTACGAAAAAGAAACTTTTGTTCCAGAAACAATAGAAATGGGATATATCCCAGAAAAAATTTCAGATACAGAATTCTCTCCTAAAGAAAATGCTGAAACTCCAATCAAATTCTTGGAAAATTATGCACCAGAAAACTAACCTAATATTCGTGTACATACCATTATGATTTTTTGTTTTTTTGTTTTGTAAACAAAATCTAATGCTTCTAAGCTTGCAAGTCTAGATCCATCATAGCCATTAAATATTAGTGCCTTCTCTACTGCACTGTTCAGTTTAATTTTGATTCTGTCGGAATAGAGTACATGCATTCCTCTTCTTCATCAGTAATATAACGAATAATGGCTATTCTTATAAAAGAATTTTCAGTGCAATTATATAACTCAAGTCGATTTAAAGCTTATAAATGGGACAGTTCCTTTAATTGAATTGCAATAACTAAGCATAGATTTCGGAAGGCTTCAGGAAACGCATATGCAATGTGCTTCTAATCTAACAAAAAATTTATCTAAAATATGTGTAAACCTCAAAGTGCAGGACAATGCAACAGTTCAGCTTAGATGATCTGTAAAATGTGTTCATATATACAGATATCATCAAATAAAATATGATTATGGAAATGTGTAGTAATTATTTCAATTTTCCCCATTTCACTAGTTTTACTAAATTGCTTTTGATATGTTGTAATGTTTATTTCTTTTATTTCAATGTTCTGCATTGTTTGAAAGTTTTTATTTCCATTGGGTACAAACGAATATTTCAAATTGCATTTGCGATGGCCTTAATTTTCACAGCTAGATTATTATATTGAAACACATTTCAAATTCGCGCTATACTATTCACTCCTTAATTTCTATCCACGTGGTAATATTCATTACAGAGTAATATTATTGCTCAAGTTTTTGAATATTTACAACCATTTCTAGAGCAACTCCTAGAAGTATTCTAATTTAAATTTGGAATAACCTCAAATTCTGATGGTGCTATTTTCGATTTCCTGGCCTCAATCGACAAACAGATCAACAATTGACTAAGCTGAAAATATAATAGCCATTTAACGAACAAACTCTAACTCCATTGATGATGTTGTTCATGATTCTCTACACAGAAGTCTGCTTTACAGATGACCTGTTTAGTGTATCCGAACTGTCATCTGTCTGTGAACTATTTTTGAATAAGAATCAAAGTGAAATTGACCATCAGGTGTCTGAATTTCTCTTCAAAACCATGATACCAGGAATTGATATAAATGAAAAGGCAAGAATACACAAATGTGACTTTTAATTTCAGAATCAGTCATTTACTGAGAAAGGTAAAAAACATGGCAGCTTAACTCCATAAAAATGTAAGACTGAAAAAATAACAAAATATTCGGAAAAAATAAAAAAATTCAAATTGTGATAAAACGTACGCTTATGAAACGCTGACATTTGCAAGGCGCAACACTTTGAAACATGAATGATTTGAATACTCATGTTTTCAAATATTAAAAAAGAATACTTGACACATTTTGCATTCAAGCAACTCATGAACTTAGACAGGTGCATCACATCCAGGGCCCTCTTGAAGTTCATAATCAGGCTCATAGGGAAATAACTCCATATACTATAAAAATACAAAAAAGTATGAATTAGGCACGTACAGACAACAATTATACTTGAAGAATTCTATTATATGAACATTAGGAGGGATTAACCATTTTAAGGCAATTGCATTGAAGATGTATAGTTTAAAGCTGCATGTTCTTGTATATTGTGACATGATATGTTAGGACAATTTATATGGGATAATATAAGATAAAAATAAGAATATTGAAGTAGTCACATAGGGGGTATATTCTATAGAGTGCTTATTAATATATTTCAAAATTGAAGAGCTAACATTGATCGGTGGACTCATAGTAATCTTCTGTGGAATTCAAGGACGTGAAGTCTGCAAATATTGTAAGTTCATGGTCAATTCTTCGTATGTATTATTAATATTACTACAAAAGTAAAATTTTAGAATTTTACACACTGATTTGTGCAAATTTTATAAGCAGCTCTGCGAAAACGAGTCAGATGATTTTTATTATTTTAAGAAAATTATTGAATTAAAGGAAGTATTGACACAAATTTTTTCCCATAGAATTTCTAATGTGCTATTGGTACCATTTTCCCTCCCTCAAAATCGTGTTAATTCCTATCCCGTGTTAACAATGTTATAAAACAGTTGTAACGGGATTGCCAACAATGCTAATCTTACAAGATGTGTAAATAAGCATACTTCCGTGTATTTGACATGTATGGAAGATGGTCTGTGATATTTATTTTGTTTCATTTGCTAACCTGAACATTGAGATTTACACCCAAAGAACAAAACACAAGCCGGTGATTTCCAACTGTCATTAAATTATCAGCTAGCTTCCATCTTTCCGTCTATAAACATATATATGCATCAATACATATTTTTCAATTTACGCATTCCATTCATATTTCAATACCAACTTGAACTGTATATTATGATGATAGTTTTTATTCATAAATATGCAAATACATTGATACATTAGCGTATGACATCAACATGAATCCATAGATATCATAATTTGGTAAATATGTATGGACATATTTATGCATATATTTGTTTATATATATGTATATTTTTAGATGCATGTACTATAGTACATGTGACTCTATATGCATATCAATGTACACTTATCTATTCATACAACAATAGATATAAATTGTCTCATTCAAAGTAACAATCTTTTAAAAATTACACTGTAACAATTAAAATTCAGTAGTTACATTAAAAAATCTACATTACACTATTATATATATACTCTTGTATTTGCATGTACTTATAAATGTACCTACATCATTTTACTCGTGAGACACTTTCACATTTAATATTCAGTATTTTTCCACTAAAAAATACCCACATTTGGACCAATCACTAGCTCCAATTTTAGTACATTTCTATATTTATTTAGGTGTACATACGAGGATACATCCATATGTTGTCATATGCATGCAATATAATTCTGCATCAAAATATTTCTAAATAATAAAGTTCCACAAATAAAATAAAATTCAGTATATTTCATAAAAAAGCTGCTAGCACTCTGTATCTATCCCTCGCTTATTATCATATAAAGTTGATATTCTATAAATCGACCATCAACTAATGGATATATTCTAGTATTTAACAGCTTTACCAGTCCACTGACTCTGTACTCTGATGTATATTGATACCTTCTTCCAATTTCTTGTTTTAGTGATTATTTTTTGTGCAACTTGAATATTTTTCCATTAAAAATATTACTACCTGCCAGCACTTTGGATCGATTCCTAGCTCTGGAGAGGGAATATTGCTCGAAATTCGACTTTCAGTTACGTTTTCTGCCTTTAGGAGCATGTTTATTTCTGATTCATACGTTCCTCTACAATCTGTACTATCTATCAACAGCATGAATCCTCCCCCATTTAATGTGCTATGCCTCACATGAACATACCACGATGGATATAGGGTAGGTATGTATACACTATAAGCAGTCCATTCGCCTTGGGTATACCGTATATATGCACCCGCAGTGTCAGAAAAAGTAGGTGTGCCTAAAATAGTATTTTAAAATAGGACATTGCACAAAGAAATCGTATACAGCAAACATTGGACATGAAGAATTCATTAGCTCTCTACCTTGACCCTTGAATTGTGTCCCAAACAAAAGATATTGCTAGATTTCGGGTATACTCATTTGAAAAGAATAGTTTTTGTACTTAATTCCATAACTTTAACCCTTCATTTGGGACATATTTCCGGGGACAGCGTAGACATCTAGAATTTGCTTTTAACGAATTTTGACTCATAAAAATCTATAAAAACTCATGTAGTATAAAATATACGTAAATCGATTGCAATACTACAATATGAAAATATGCACTGTAAATATAGTATAAAGAAACTTTTGTTTAGCAAATTTTACCTTACAAATAATCCAAATTTTCGGATAAATGCAAATAAATTTAGTGGTTTCGAAAAATTTTGCATCTCAAATTCATAATTGTTCTAGATAATGGAATGATGATCGTAAACTAGAAAAAAAGAATCTTTGATTAAAAGAACAATATTTTCAAATAAAAAAAATGCAATGAGTAAGTGCAAAAATTTAATCTATGGCATAAGAGGTCAATGTGTAGAATATGTAACTTTTCAGAAATTGTTCTAAAATGTGAGTATTAATAAAATGAACATATTTTGCGCTCAAAAGTCACGGTTTTAAAATTCATTTATAGCATCATATTCTATAATTGCACCAAAAGTTCATCAACTAAGAGTTATTGCATCATCTCAATGTGGCTGATTCAACTCAAAGTATTGGAATCGACTCAATGTTCCTGAGTCATTATGTGCCAGAGTTTTAATAAATACCATACCAACTTATCCAAATAAACGTTACAAAATCATACATTGAACGATCACAAGTGATAGATTTGCTAAATTATAAAAACATGAACCAAAATTACAAAACTAGTCCCAATGTTTTGATCAGAAATAATTTAATGTATTCTATAAGCAATACGAATACTTCTTTTAATGACCTAAAAAGAAGTAGTACATCACAAATAGTCAGTATGTTTACAGCCACTATAATAGTTGAGTCTACTCGGAGATCATGAGTCAACTCGGCAATTCTTCAAATATAAATCTAACCTTGAAGAAAAAAATCATCTTGAAAATCTAATGAAATTCTTGTATACAGAGTTTAACGTAATAAAAGAATTTGATGTATCAGGAGTTTTCTGTATAGGATCTAAATTTGTTACATCTGAAAATCTAATGAACTTGGCACAATGTAACTCTTTTGATAATTCATTAGAAGTGAAAATCTACTATCAGAGAATTCGTTACATTTGAAGTTCACTGTACTAATATTAAATCATACCTGGAAGCTGAAAAAAATCATCTTGCAAAATCTCAACCCCCTCCCCCAGCCTCAATGCACAGTCCCCCCTATTTTGTTGGGGGCTGACATCAAAGTACCCGACATTCTGTCCCCCATAATCAAATAATTCCATTTCGATACGCACACCAAAATCATGCATAAATACAGGCTCATGTAAACCAGTGCTTAAATTCACATACGCTGAATGCGGATTGGTCAAATTGGCCAGAATTGGTTCCACGAATCCCGGAACAGGTCGAGTTGTACTCAACGATTCACTGGCATGCAAGTCATATACTCGGATATAATCGACATTCATTTGAAAAGGAAGAGAGCTTAAATTAACCTCTGGGTTAATTTGGGACCCAGGGTCAATTCCCCCTACCCCAATGCTAAATATAACCTTTGAAATGGAAAAATATAAAAAAATTTAAGGAAAAATTGGATTAAAAAAGGAAAAAAATTAATCCTTGTAGCCAATTGTAGCTGTGCAGGTGAGGCATAGAGCCACGGAATTCAATGATATTTTAAAGGAGTGCCAGCACAAATAATAGCTCAGTACATACGCAAAATGAACAGATTTATATCATATCTGTTAAAACCTTTGTACCAACTTCCTCGTGAATCTTATTCTAGAACACTTATAGAACAATTACCATCAATATAATACTGTAGTCTAATTACTGTTATCCACATATAATTCAAAAAGGTATAGAACAGTTTTGAGCAGTCCATTTTCCAATACTTTTATGTTTAGAACAATTTTGACATGAATAATTAAACTATTGTTTGCAGAAGGGCGCGTACTTGGAAGGGAGAGTTAAACGGTGCCCTTCGATCATCAATAGCTTTTCCAGCCCACCAATGGCTAAGATCGCAGTATAGAAACCTACAAAAAAGATAGCTTTAATGAAATAAAGAGGAAAAATTGTTCCTTTCATAATAAAAGGTGAAATTCAAGACCTTTAAAAATTAAATAAAAATCATTTTTATCCCAAGGGTTTTCATGGTCAAATATATAAATTCTCGCCAAAATATCCAAAATTTTTAAGTTTAGAATAAGAAGAACCAATAATTCTTTCTCGTAAATAAATATTACTTATGTTTCCAGCAATTTCCTTATGCCAACTATTTTACAAAAAAATTAAAAAAAATTAAAAAAATATTATCATTAGGGCAAATTTTTCAACTTTTCGAAAAAAAATCGTGTTTTACATTGAAAAAATAAAGATAAAAATAACTAGACAAATAAAAGATTTCCTCAAATTTTCAATCTTCTCTAATGTCATATTTTGCCTGTATAAAAATTCAAAAATAGCATCATCAAAACTCCCAAAAAACTAATACTTTTTATAAAATTTCCAAGTTTAAGCAATATATTGCTAAAATTCTTACATTTAGGTAATATGTTTCAAAAATTCCATAGTTGTAGAGTATTGCTTATCAATTTCAAGGAAATTCTCTAGATGGTGTTTTTGGCATGAATGAATCAAAAGTTCTGTCCATTTTTCAGATGTATGTATTATATGTAGATGTACTTATAAATGTATACATATATATGTATATATTTTTTTTGTTTTATTATCTCTACATTGAGGAATTTTTGATATAGACTAAAAGTATAAATCCTTACATCCATATTGCTAAAAAGGAAAAAAAATGAAA
The DNA here is from genome assembly GCA_032358265.1 of Vaucheria bursata. Taxonomy (NCBI): domain Eukaryota; class Xanthophyceae; order Vaucheriales; family Vaucheriaceae; genus Vaucheria; species Vaucheria bursata. The sequence continues at coordinate 60,363 of JAULBW010019209.1, read as the reverse complement.
TAAAAATAGATGAAAAAAATTCAACAGGAGTAGTCTTTCATTTTTGAGTAAAATTACTGGTCCAGAAAATCAATTTTGTTCGGTTCATATTTTGAAAACTGACTTTATACTGAAGATAATTTTGTTACCGCTTTAATTACATCTTCCCCCGAATACAACATCAAATATTTGCTCATAATTTCATAACTGCAAAAATAACCTGATAATCATAATTGTTCCATTTAATGTGACCTTTCATTATATTACTCTTTTGAAATGATTCTCTACAATAATATTCAATTGATACTGACCATTTGTTACGTATAAAAGTACTTGGTAATGATAAAGGATGCATCTGATGTGCTTTTTTAACTGTTTTCTTTCTTCATTTACATTATATAAGAACTTGATAATAAAAAAATCTATCTGACATGACTTTGGTTTAAAATAGTTTTTCGCCTTTTAGCCTTATTGTAAAGACAAAAGGAATGGAAAAATAATTGTTCTATTCAAGGTAGTTTTCCATTGAAACAATTCTTTTCATCAACAAATTTATTTTTAAACCATTCTTAAACTTGCTGCCATACTGAATTTGCATAAAAAATTGTCTTCTAAAAATATAATCGTTAATATTCAAAGTGGCATTTGATAAAAATATTCAAAATCATTTTTCACTCTCGTAATTTCTGGGTTTTGATTTATCAATAGGAAAATTTTACAGCATATTTTTGTTAGCTAGAATATTATTACTCGTTATTTAAATAAAAAAGTTGCTATTAGAGGCTTTGAAGATGGGCAGCAACAAATATATATATATATAAAGTTGGTAATATCATTGACATAGAGCTTCGTGTACCAAATGAATTAAAGAAAGAGGAGATTATAATTCCTTCTAAATTATAACTTGAAGATGAAGCCAAAAGATTTAAAAATGCTCTTTTTACGTTTACTGCAATTACATACAATATCATATGCAAAATTGAAAATTACAATATTTTCAGTTCAAGATAACTTTTGATCCAAATAATTCTTAAATTCACTAAAAAATCAAATTTACCCGTTAATAAAAAACTGCATGTACACCGGTGTCCACAACAATGAAAAGGCATAGTAATTTCCCGAAATTGATTCGTTTGTCTTGTACACACATCCAGATTCACCTGTAAATATGCATGCATAAATAACAATTGAACCATAAAAAATTAAAGCAATTAATTATAGAATATTTTAAGAAAATAAGTCAACTCAAATACATAGCTATTGTTTTTCTGAATTATTGACTTAATCATTAGATTTTTTTCTTTTCACTGAATTTCAATCAAAAGAGTAACTAGTTTTTTTGAAGAATAGTGAATTAAATTTTAATACCCGAAATCCATTATAACCTGAAACTGAACTTGAACATTATATGATTTTCCGTTTATTTGTTTTAAATGGAAGATCTTAAAAGAGAATTTGCTATATCCGAAGTTTACTATACTGGATAGTATTCGATGTCAGTCAGCTTTGAACCAACAAATTGAGAATTTCTAATTCAAATATTAGATTTACTTTCTTTTTCTTGTTATTAAAAATCTAAATAAATTGCCTTGCTAGGGGTGTTTGCTTTTTATCTAGTATATTTATATTTCTCGAATCATCGAGTTTCCTCAGTGGTATCGGTCAAATTAATCAGTTAGTTTAATACAATGAAGTATAAATAATAATGCATGCATGGATTCAGTTTTGGATACATACATACATACCCTTTTCTCCTTCTCCTAATGGATACCCGTAATTCAAACTGCTTCTCAAGATCGATGGCTCGCTTTCAAGCACATTAAACTAATAATATAAAAATATTTTTTTCAAAACTAATTATTATCGAGGCCTATAATACTCATATTGAAAAGCTTTTGCAGAATAAATTGCGCTTATCTAACATGTGACATTCAAACGTGCTCATACAAATACATTCATTGATATGTAGATTACTAATAGAAAAAATAAAAAATAGACAACATATACATTAGCACTTGTTCAGTGAGATTGAAATATCCAATGTAAAGAAATATTATGCAGACATGCTGAAATGAAAACAAAAAATACGTACAATATATATATATATATAGATTAAACATTGATATGAAAATACATATTAATGCATACCGTCTGCATAACATTAACTTCTCCAGACCCCGGCCAGGCCCCATAGTCCTCCCTAATAGGAAGCATAGTCATTCTAGCCCACATACCACTACCATCAGACACCGATATCATTGCTTGAATCATTCCAAAGTGTATGTTGAAATTACTAGACGAGCGAATTCGCGCGGCTGAGAATCGACTCGAGTCGGGAAGCGGAACATCTTCATATACAGCAGTTAACACTAACTTTCCGTTCTCCAAAACCACATTTTTTTCTTGGTACTGCATTGAAGTAAAAGAAACTCGTTTTTTAGTATTTGAATAAAACCAATAAGAATAATTAAAAATCGCCTTTCTATCTTGTTTTGCATTGAAGTAAAAAATAGTTAGATATTGTGTTTAAAATATCAGCACATTGAGTATAATTTAAAACCAACATTTTATTTTTTAAACCTCATTTTTACTATGGAAACGCATTGCAATTGAAAACCATTTATCAGATTTTTGTTCACATAAGATTATATTTTAAAGATTTTTTTAGTCCAATTTAGATCATATTTAACTGCAGTAAACTTCAGATATAACAAATTCGCTTCAAGCAACTTTTACGTGTAACAAAGACAAAATAAAATTAAATTATGCCATCCTCAGCTTTAGGATGTTCTGACAGATTTAATATATCTATGAATCATCCACAATGAATCACCATGGTAATATGTACTTAAGTCAGAATCATCTATTTGAGTTAAGGCTAAAAAAAGGTTAACAATAAATTAGTGCAGGACATGGAAACATTCTTATATCATTAGCCAATTAGAGATAGATAGCCACGCCTAACAGTTTGAATTCAAGGAATTTCATCGGATAATATTTAGCAATATTTCAATGAACTTTCCGTGGAATTATAGTTTTTTGAAAAAATTATTGCAATTCAGGTAAATGTGTGGCTAGCTATCTTTGACAAATTTAACCTATATGCATAATAAGATAACCATTTATATTTGTGAATGGGATGTCTGGCGTACTGTAATTACAGTAATAATTTAAAAAACGTTCATAATATTTCTGGATTTTGACTTTTTATGATCCATATTTCATATATAAGTTTAGCAATAAAAGTAATGATTAAGCCCACAATGAAATGAGAAAAGCAGTTTAATGCAGTTAGCAAAAAATAATTTCTTAACTGTCTAAACTGTCACTAACTTACTGATTGAATAGCATCGTCATCAAAACCGCATGTATGCATAGAGCTTTCACATCCAATGCCCGTATCAATCGTCCATTTATCCTATTAAAAGCAAAAAAAAATGATTCAATTTTAAGACCCGATACTATGAAATATCAACCGCATATGCTAAAAATTTTGATGCATCTACTCTAACTTTGGACTTGCACATTATCATTGGATTTAACAGCATATGGTAGTTTTTCGATGTGTTTTCATTAATCAAAATAACATTCAATACCACAAATTTGAGCGTTTCAAAAATATAAAGCCTTTGCGCTACGTAAAAAGAATAAATTTTAATTGACAAATGCTAAAATTTTGAAAAAAAGCCCACTGCATAAAAAGACTTACATTCAGCAAGTGTTGATGCATTTTTGGTCAGATCTATATGTATAAATTTAGATGCTAGCTGACAAACCTGGGACTTATGTGTTGAGCCATTCTAAAAATGTTTAAGTAAAATTATTCTTCCACTTAAACACAGTCTTTAATTATTGTGGTGAATGCCAATACATCAATATTGATTAAATGTGTAAAATTTAAAGTCGATTGCAAATATATGATAAGTGTAAAAAAAATTGCTGATGAAGATTCAATGTATTTGATTGAATCGAAAATCAGTTGACAACATTAAAGTTATATCATTTGCTTGTTTCCAAATTGTAAGATTCGAGTAGTTTATTTGAATGTATGGTCGGTATTTCATAAATGTCTGTCTTTAAGATAAATCTAAATATTGAGCCTTAACTGTGCTAAAAGTATATTTTTGTAGGTAGCTTCAAAAAAGAAAAATAAAATTGGTGAGCCATAGCAAATGATCTCAACCAGTAAAATGAGTTTTCAAAAGTATTACAACTCAACATTCAATGAAGTCTAATACGTTATAACAATGCATGACCAAAATTATTTAACTTTTTAATTGTGTAGAGTAAATTAAGGAACAGCAATAAATAATTCAATAATAAAAAGGCAATATATATTGTATTGAAGTGAAGAAATTCGCGTATATGCTTAATCAAAGCAACAAAAAAATTTTCTCAGCATATATTTTTCTGAAGAATCTATTCAATAAGCACAATGAAAAGTCACTTTTAAGTTTTACTTTAAAAAAACCATAGTATTTAACATGTTTTAGTACATCGCAAAAACGTCATTAAATAAAGTGCGTCCAATAAAAATTTATATTTGAAGTAAAAATCACCGTGTCGAGTTGATTGGAATCAAATTCATCGCTCCATAATATTTTACGATTCGCCACCAGATCAATCAATAGCGGATTACTGTCCACCATCGAAGTATCGTTAAATATGTTGAGGTCCTTACTCAGATTCTCGGACTTCATCACAGTAACGGAGATAGTCACAATAATTATGACAGACACCAAGATCGAGATGAATAAACAAGCGTAAATACGTTTTGAATGTCTACATGATTGCCGGATTATTGTTTCACCATTATCAGGCGTCGGGGCTACCTTTATAGCCATTTTAATCACTAACTCCTCATCTAGCTGCCTGAAACTTCATAATAGATAGCTAAAAGAAACCATCAATCCTAGAAGACTGAAGGATTTGGAACAAGTGTAATTGTTGCTGTTGAATGCCGCGCGAGAAGGAACAACGATTTTCAATTTTAAGCATCAAACTTGAAATTACTTTAGACATTTTTTCAGCATCAAAATCTCGAGATTCTCGACAGCGTAATCCGAGATGATGAGATGATAATCGTTCGAAAATTGCCAACAACCAGGTAACAAGAATTAGCATGAAGATTATTAGAGGAAATGGCTTGCCTGGTGCAAAACAAAAAATGAATTTTCTTTGAAAATTTGTAAAAAGTAAAAATTCAAATAATTTACCAAATATCGACCAATCATTTTTTCAAGATAAATTTTATTACAGAAAAAAGTAGTAATGAAAATAAGTTGGTTAAGAGCATCAAGAAAAATGACCTGGTTAAAACCAATTTGTTACACTGCATTTACACGGTTACTTTAGTTCAGCATAATTTTCTCTTACAATCCATTGTATAGAATCCATTCAATTGTGAAGCGATGTAGTCATACTTTGCTTAAAGAATTGCTTTTGATTACTTGGCAAAACTTTTCAGCTTGTCTTTTTTTAACTCAATTTATCTAGTTTCCATCCAAATGTTCAATATTTGACATCCCACGTGAGTACGCAGGAAAAAAGTTGAATGATCAAAAACTAATATTTCTAAATTATTAAAAAATATCTTTGATCAACCTAACAGCATTCAAATATATGTAATTTAAGTAGCCTCAATACTGTTCTTATCATTACATTTTGGTGATATTAGCCCCGTTGCCATAGATTCAATATGAAGGATAATGCTACAGAACCTGATTGTATGAAAGTAAAATGAAGCAAATAATTTGATAATACAGTAATTATTTACAAAAAGATAATTGATATGTGCTGTTAAAAAAAGGGCCATATCAATGATGAAAAGCACTTTCATACATTTAATTGCCATTGGCAATATAAACAATCATGATATTTTGCTTGAAATATTTCAAACTTTATGTTCTATCTTTGTTCCTTGCAATATCAGTTATTTATCTTTTAGGTATCATTCCTCAGTAAACGCTGGTGAATGTATTTTGTTAGTTAAGGCTAGCTTTTCCAAATTTTTTTCCACCTCACCAGCATTAATATTTGATGTTGGGACCTGCGCTTCATTGCTGGAAGATACTTTTTAAATTGAACTTAAACTAAGCTTTTGATTGTACAGTACTTAAATTGGTACTAAACTGGAATATTTTGTAGCTACCAGCAATAAAATACTTTGAAAACAAGTCATTAGTTATGCAAATTAAGGCTGTGTAACTTTACTCAGTTGGATTGCCAACTGGTGCAAAAAAGTCACTATGATTTTGATTCTGTCTCATTTTAAATTAGCTTCAAACTTTCACTTTTATGCAATAGATATATTTTTCCAGATTTTTAGATTTGAACTGTAAACGTGCAATTCTTGATATCAACTAAAAAATTCAATTGCTGTAAAATCAAGTATAGTACAAACAAAATAGAAATATTTAATTTATTTTATAAGCTCTGCAAATGTTTTACATTTGAGACTATATTTTTCATACTGTTTTACTAACATAAATAACAAAGCAAATATTCTGCAAAAAACTATAAAAATTTAGCTAGTTCAAGTTTTTGTGAGTCTATCAGCATTTAACTTCAATAATGTCAACTATTAGCATTATTTAATGTTCCTTTTTGTAGTTTGACTGTACAATGAAGTAAAAAGTTAATGGATATAAAGAAGCTGTCAGGAACTTGCTATCAAGATGTATTAACAGAGAAAAGCCAAAACTTACAAGGCAAATGTATAAATGGAACAAGAATAAAACTCTGAATCTCCACAAAGAGTTTGAGCACAAAAAAAGATAACAGGAAACACGTATTATTAAATGTTATTTCCACCACTGAAGCCAAAACTACATAGTACAAAATAAACTACAATTAAGTTGAATTATACAAGCATCTGGACTACCACTGTTACTACCAGCAATGTTGTACTAATTATGAATATTTACTATGAAATATACAATATACAATGCATTTGTCCCAGTACTGGAAGAGTAAAGAACTGTTGCTTAATTCAAACTCATGCAACTATATCTGCTCAAGCCTTAACAGAAGCTTTGGTTTTTTTGGTAGTTCAATAATAATTATCATCAAGAATTGTCTTACACATCATCTACTGTTGCAGTCAATGTACCGTTTATTTGCTACCAGAGTTTGTGATAAATAGTGCAGTTCTATAGTTTTAATATACATGTGTACATATATATATACACATGCAATCAAAATGCAGAGAAAAACATATTTTAGGCTAATGTACCACAGGGCACAAGCATTTCTAAGGAGAGATAAATAATATAGAAAGCATAAGTAAAAGAGTCAAAAAGGTGTAGGTTAAAGATTATGCACTTTGAAAGTAAAGGTGCTTATACAATATTTCAGAAATTTCTGCTAGTTATTTTAATCTAATGTGTATTAGCGTAAAACAAAACTTGTGCGTGTTGAGTATATTTAAATGAGATCAGTGGTTACAAAATGCTTTATTTGAGTAAATGCGTGTTAGTACTGAAGCGTAATTTACAAAAATAGTACAACAAACAATTAACTGAAATGTGAATAATGTATTAAGTTATAGCGTGCATTGCAAAGAGTGATCTTTGCAACGAAAGCATATTTTAAAAAGTTATGATTGGGATTTGTTTAATATGAATCAGAACTTTAATATCTAAAAGTTTACTCTAGGTTGGATAGATCCAAACCGTTACTCAAGAATGACAATGGTTCATACTGGTTCCTTACAATACACAAATTGGTAAAAAAGCTGTGAAAATGAAAGACAAATAGCACAGATTTTGGCATGAAATAAATATTAATTTATCAAGGATCAGTATCTTGAAAGAGGCAAGAAACAGTAGTATTTAAAATCTTTACAGTAAACAACTAGCTAAAGATTTATTTTGCAACGAAATGCATTTTTTTCTGATACATTGATGCAAAGTTGAAAAAGTGACCTCGTTCAGAGAGCAGTATGAAAAATTTGGATTGCAGTTTCAGGTTGACAAAAGCTAGTAAAAATTGTTCTGTTAAAGAACCAGTTTATCTTACCAAGAACAAGTTAATCAGTGTCACCAATAAAAACTAAGAATCAAGATTGGTTCATTATTCTGGTAAAAATTTGGTAGCCATTAAAAAATTTTTGAGCTGTAAATTTTCTTTGAAAAAAGTTTTTAACAGTACTATAGTATGCTAACAGAAGTAAAGAACAGCAGAATCATGTTTTATAAGCAATATTTTATAGCAGAAATAACACAAAACATGCAATAGCAAAAAAGAGTTCACAGGTTGATGCTACAAAAAAAGTAGTCATAACTTATTCCAATACACATTTGCTTGTCATTGGAATATTTCAGAAAGTTTCATCCTACCTTGATATATCTAAGTATGGCACTTCTCCAGCAGCTTATTTACTATTGCATATCTTTTCATCGTTACTTAGCATGTACACATTCTTCAAATTTTGACAATTCATTCCAAAAATGATTGGATGACAATGTTGTAATGGCACATTGAAAGATTTAAGGAAAGCTTACGTTTAAATCGAAAAGTTAAAAGCTGTACAAGATTTTGGTATTAGGGTACACACTTAACCCTCCTTCTTTTGTATGCGTATAAGTAACATAAGTGAAGTACTTGCACCATGTTCAGATATTGCTAGCCTAGTAATAGTAATTTAAAGTGACATATACTAGTATAGTATACAATCTTATGTACTTACTACCAGTAAAAATGCAGCTTTAGTAATGTTTTTGATTGAAGTGCTCGCTTACTTCGATTACTGAAACCAATAACATTTCAGTACTTGTAACTTATGTTGCGTTAAACCTATTCTGTTTGTTTAGCAACAATTGAACAATTTACAGAGCAGTATTTAGTACATCTATTTATAAGACATTCGAGTTTTATAGAGGTTGGGATATTACTATTTCATGCTTAACCACTCTTTTTTCTGCTCCCTACATATCCATACTTCAACTACAGTAGCATATTTAATTAATCTTTTTTTGTATGTAGAACGTGTTACTTGAAAAATACAATGATAAACCAAATTTATTTTAGTTACATGGTTAAACAGAAAATTTAATTATCTTCAATATACTAGGAATAATTTGGCTATGCAGTTAAAATCCCATATTAAACTTTATTTGCACGTGGTGTAGCCTGTAAAATTGTATTGAGGTAGTCGCATTAAGTCTGGTTAAATAATTATTTATATGAGACTAGTGTAACATACAACTCAGAATGCTAGTAAGGAAATGAATATGCAGTTAGAGGTTTGTAAATAAATTTCTAGAACAATATTCAAATTGAAGCAAATTATGTCCTTTAAACTTAATTTTCACTACCTTCTCACATGTTTTTTCTCTGCAATTCTGCGCTATATCAATAAATCATGACGCATTTGCCAGGTTATACTACGAATATTAAAAGAGTTGAAAAAATAAAGAAAACATGCATACTATATATATATTGAATGAAAAAATTGGACCTTCTAAAGAATCTGATTTTATAGACAACTTCTGTAATCAAAGTTGCCACTCCGTACTTACACACAGACATACTACCGCATGTAATATACCTCACTCACGATCGTTCAATTTAAGCTCAATTTCAAATCCATAACATACATATTTTTACCAACCAAACCGTGAAACACAAAAAAACCATTTTCAAGAATGCCGACCATTTTCACTGAAATTCTAAAAGCACTAAAAAAACAAAAGTTGTAGGTACGCTGAAGAGTCCCAGAGAATAATTAAACAAATGATACATAGAATTCTCGAAAATGGCACAATTTCCTCCGCTCAAGATATGACACATTTACATGAGGTGGCTTTCGCAGTAGCAGGAGGGTTTCCAGTATCCTGGGGGATTGCTTGAGGGGCTTCGGTGGTGTTTAAAATTGGTTCGTGATGCTCAACTTTTGGTGCTAGAGTACTAGGTTCATGAATAATAATTGGCACAGCTTTCTGATTCGTCCACGAATCACTCGATACATGCTCAGTCGGTGCTCCTCGGTCCATAGAATCAAACCCGTTTGCTAGTTCATCTCCAGTCCCTGAATAACCCCCCAAAATAGGGACAGAATCCTCCTTCTCAGGGGAGACAACCTCCGCTCCAAATGTGTGGTGGGGGGTGAGGAGAGGGTGGGATTTTGAATATTTGGGAGTATTGTTGGTGGGCTGTTCGGGAGGAGTTGGAGGGGTTACCTCCCAAGATGACTCCAGAGAATATATTTTTGTGAAGGGTGAAGCAGGGGGGGTCTGAGAATTTATACCTACTGAATTTCTACGGTTTTCCTGATGAGAAAACAATAGAATTTGAGGTTTTTATTTAAAATATAATCAATTAGAAAAAATGAAGGCATTACTGTTACTAAAGCATATGGGGATTATTTTTACCCGCATTTATTTGAAAACATTACAAGATAATGTACCGGTAACAATTAGCATAACTGGATTACATTCCAGCAACAGTTAAAGTTTCTGAATAACAATGTTACAGTTACAGCTATCTTCACTGTATAACATTCCAGTAACAATTCCGTTGCATTAATCACCCAGGATATGCAGTCTTCGAATAAATTTTATTTGATCAATAAGTTAGTATTATTAGATAAATTTTTTACCCTGATATCATCATTGGCATGAATGTCCTCGTTTAGCTGAGTTATACGCATCATTTCAAGCATATTACTCTTCTGCACTGTGAACTCGTCAGCAGAAATAATTCCTTTTGCCTTTGCATTTAATAGCTCTTGTATAAAAGATATTATGTCCTCATCTATAGGCTCATTCACTTCCTCTGATTGTGACAAAAAAACTCCTTATTTAAAAGTTGCACATCAGATATAATGAATTTACTTTCAATGAATTTTCACTTATAACGAATAAACCAAAAAGTCACATCGTGTTTACGTTGAGCCTAAGAATTTAGGACACAACGAATTTCAAATAAAAAGAAACTATTCTGACTTCTCAACTAATTTTTTGCATCCAAAATTGCTTACTAAATATCTCTATATTATATATACATATACATAAATGTAGTATAATAGATAAAATACGACTCAGTTTTTATCTAGTATTGAAAATAGGCTAACCTGCACTTATAGTTTCAATCTTGTATCTGTTTGGAGTCACAGAATTACTTTTTTCTCGTTTAGATATGCTCACATCTAACGATTTGGCTAATTCATTCGCATTAATATATATAGCTTCAGTATCTAAGCAAAAAATAATCATCAAGAAATAAGTAATTTCCTATTAAGGGTAAATTTCAATTATGGAGATAAAATTTCATACAGTCAGATATTTTTGTCCAAGTTTTTTGTTAGTGGAGATTATGTTACTTTAATGTTACTAAATTGCTCTAAATTTCAATTGAGGATACAAAAGGTAACATGGTATATTTAAAAAATTATGTAATGAGAGATACAATTTAACAAGTAAAAACTTCTACATAAAATTGACAGCAAAACAGTTGTACATGAGTTTTTTATTTCTGTTAAATGCAACATCTTTAATTATTTTTTATTCAATGTTCGAATTTGTGAGACGGAGTGTACACATCGCATGGATGTATGGATGTTAATTCAAATACTATGTATAATTCATCAGAGCATGTATGCATATGCTGATTTTTTCGATCGGCGCATTTTCTTGAACAAACTAGTATGAATGTCGATACATTCAGCAAACTTGGTATGATGCTTGACTACTACGGATATTTGTACATACTAAACTAGATTATTTTGAATGCATGTAGCTTTTAAAATGAACACTGAATTCAAGATGATACAGGTAAAAATTCAATATTAACTTTTTTGCTTAAAGTCAATTGTCATTTTCAAGTAATATGAGCAAAACAGTTGAGTAAACACATTACATTGTAGAAGTGTTTTCACAGGCTATTGAAAGCATTAATTGAGGGATTACTTACAATGCATATATATTTTAAAGTTCTGTATTTATTAGAATGCATGTATACAATTGTGTACAAGCATTGTTCAAGGAAATTACCATACAAATACTTTAAAAGCGATGTGTTCGCCGGTACATATATGACAACTTCTTTTTAAGTAATTTATACTTCACTTGAATTTATTAAATACATAAATATGTCCCTGATTCATTGTTTTAGTTGAAGATATCTGACATCAACAATTCAGATTCAATGTTCTAATTGGAGATACTTAATGTGCTGTATATATAAGTGATATATATTCTTCTGCCCTTTTGTCTCACTGACAAGCATTTTGGAAATCGAAAAAAATCTTATTTAAACATATTATCCAAATGAAAAAACTCTTCAGGGTGTGAAAAAACATAAAATATCATAGACAACTTTTAACACTTTTATAAAGAGGGGAGGAGAGTAAAAAAAGAACAATTAAGCTGAGCCAAAAAAGGATTGAAAATGTTTTGCCAGTAATAAAACGTATATTACTGTATAAGTATTGTATGTATGTATGCACACCTGAAAGAGCTTCTCCTGGTCCAACATGTTCATGAATATCAAACTCCAGCTCATTTGTTTTATCTGTAACTTACGTACAATGAACTATTCAAAAAATCTCATATACATATGAAATTTTGAAAATAAAACGATTGCTAAATTATTGTGAATCTTTTTAACCTTTCAATAATTATTCTGAAATTCGATATTTCAACAATGCATTAAGCTAAAAGTCACCGAGGCATGTAGTTGTCCGTTCAAAATTTTATTTATTAATGATGCATTTATTGTTCTTAAAATCTTTTCTCGATTTAGCAATCTATGCTGTACATGAGCCTACTGAATACAACAATGTGCTAATCTATGTCAAAAACACATTTGAGTGATGAAAAATTTATGAACAAAGTAATAAAATTAATATTTTTGCACTTAGAGATATTTCCAGTAAGGCTAACTGCTTGTTTGTGCTCATCGAAGAATGTAGCTGTTTATGAATTTTATTTATGGATATATATAAATTATATATATATATACCTGAACCTGAAGAATTAGTGTCGCTGTAGCTAACAGAGTCTAAATCGTGTGCAATTTCGTCTGAAAAATAATCAAATGTAAGATTTTTCTTTGAGAAATTCCATGTCCAGGTAATGGCATCAAATAAATTCCACTTCTGGGCAATTATTACACACCTAGTACCCAGGACTTTATTAAACTCAATTAGATTATCTAGCGTTTCCAATAATACTTGCGAATCTCAACCAGTTGACTTGCACAATGACTAGTGGAACTCTTAAGGTTCCAAATGTTTTTGAAGCTAGACTCTAAGTTATTTATAACCTCACATTCAATGAATTCTGCATATCAATTGCATCTTAATTGTTGGCATGAAAAAATTATATTGTATATTTTATACGTAGAGATAATAAGGATGAAAAAAATACCACATCAAGACTGTAGCAAATCAAGATTGCACTATAAATCAACAAACCCAAAGAACAATGTACCGAATAAAGCAATATATAATTTTAGAGCTTCACCAGAAAAATTAACAAGGTCACGCATTACTTGTGCGCATTTTTTACAAAAAAATATGTCAATATGTAACACATAAAGGTGTATACAACGTACCAGCATGAACTGTACGAAAAGCTTTTTCACGGTTAACAGTTCCAACTTGATTTTGATTTGTATGGGCAATTTCCCTGTGCTTCACAGTTTCGACTTGCTTTTGATCTGTACCACTTAGTTCAATTTCGTTTTCAACCTTGAGCTCATCAATTATATCAGGTCTATTTCTTTGTGTTTCAAGATTTTCTGAATGTGATGTGACCATTCGCGCAGAAGGGGAAAGGCTCCGATGCATTTTTTCAGATGAACTAATATTATACTTCATTTCTAAAGTTGCTTCATCTAATCCGAACATACTTTTACAGTTTCTGTTCGATCGAGCATTGGTTCGCTTTTTATGCCGCCATACCATTTGCTCAATAACTTGCTCTTCAGGGACTATATTATCAATATTCTGAAAAAAATTAATGAAAGATTGATATTCAATATACATAATTTGAAGTCAGTACCATGTGCAAATACATATACCACAGACACGAAAATCAGTAAATAACTGATATTATATAAAGTTGATATTTCATAAACTGATACCATCGGTTACACCAAAAATTATCAGTTCATCGAATTAGAGATACTAATGTACGCCATTAAATGCAGTTCAGAATATATACCCATGGAACGCTAAAATTACAATACATAAAACCATGTTTTTCTTAAATTCTATCCTATTTGTCTTTACAGAAGACATAACGCATATTTATACATATAAATTTCCTACATTTATTTTGACTGTTTGCCTATCTATCTGCATGTAAGTCTTATGCATATATGTCGTGTATACGCATCTTACTACAGACAAATATAAGCATTCATAATAACATATACCATGTCAAGTTTAATTAATTATTAATATATACATGTTTTTATCGACGAGATTAGTAAAGTATACAGTCCAGTATACAATCCCTTAATTATATGTGCAACTAAGAAAGTTTCTAGAGCGATTCAAAATTGATGCAAAATTATTTACTTCAACTGGCAATGTCCACCTGTCATTTGTTATTATCCCTCTCTGCTGTTCTATCAGCTATAATTCTATTTATTTTGCAGTTTTATTAAAATTATAGGGCAGAGAAAATTACGCGAAAATTTTATTTTACCATGGGCTTAACTTCCACAGCAGTTCCGCTGTTTGAAGCTTCTAGTGATTTTGACTGGCGGTCAATTTGAACGCTTGAATTATCCATTTTTAATTGGTCCGAAGAGATATTTTGATTGAATTGCTCTGGAACGGTACTTGACGTTTCTTTTATAGCAGTTACAAACGATTTTTCGGTCGCATTTACATAGTTAAAAGTGGCATCAATTTCAACTTTATTTGATCTCGATTGCTCCGCTACAGCTTTATTGGGATGTTCTATAGCATCCAATGCGTTTGATTTTGGTTCCTTGACAGTGGTATCAACTACTCTTTTCGGTGACTTTGATCGAGTTCTAGGAACCCCATACAAAACTTTGGTCACACTTGAATGGTCAATAGCTACTTCATCAGAAAGATCAGTTTTTTTGAATTGGTCAACAGCATTGGCATCAATTTCAACTCTGCTTGATCCCGATTGCTCAGCTACAGCTTTACTAGGATGTTCTACATTATCCAATACATTTAATTTTGGTTGTTTGATAGTAACATCAACTACTTTTTTTGGTGATTTTGATCGAGCTACTTGAACCCCATAGAAAACTTTAGTAGCTATTGATTCGTCAATAGCTACCCTATCAGAATAATCAATTATTTTGGATTGGTCAGCAACTACATCCCTTGAAATTTCTCGTGCCTCTGATTTGTCAACTGAAGTACCAGCCTGCACCGATTGATCAATATGAACACCATATGCAATATTTGCTGGTTTCGATTGGTCTTTGGGGGCATTATCTGATTTACTGGAGAAATCTGGTTGGTCAACAATAGCATCGATTGCAACATCCACTGAGTTTGATTGGCTGTCGATGATATTTCTATTCGGTACAACATGCATAGGCTTCGATTGATCCGCAGTTGCGAATTTTGAATTTTTCGAAACATACGATTGGCTAGGATCATTTGTATAATCTACTGACATACTTCTATCAAGTTTCTCAGCTCGAGATTTCACTGACATCTTTACCATTGTTGTATCAACGCAGGACATTGAACGTTCAGACTTTCTAGTAACTTTTCTTTGTGATTCGATGTTCAGACTGTTTCTAAAATGGGGTGATTCAGGATCATCAGTGAACCCGAATTTTTTCAAGTTGCCAATATCAGGTAAAGGCATTGATGCTGCGACAGCTAGACTTTCGTTGTGAATTGTAGCATCAATTGGTTCTTTTACCGAATGATAAGTACTACTTAAGTCATCCCCATTACGAGCAGCCTACGATAAAATATAAAAAATTAAAAATACAAGCCCCTAGGTAACATATATATACATTGATATATATATATATATGTATTGATATATATATATATATGGATTTATCAGTATGCATGAATGCATACATCAACCTGTATAGATGTGCAAGTAGTTTATGAATGTACAATAATAATATGATTTTTTCATGGTTACATAGCAAAACCGATGCATCGAAGGCTTTTCAATTATTGTGATACGATTCTTTTGGACAAAACTTCAACTTTCATAATAGTATTCGAAAGGATAAATATACACTTTTTTGGGAACAGACTTTAGGTGAACTGAGTACAATCTTTAATTAAAATGAACAATTGAAAAAGGTGCATTGTGGCAAGTGTAGCTATAGATTGCAGATATAAACAAACTAATTCGGTGATCATGGTAGATTTTTCATATTAGAAGCTAACAGTTTTACAAATTTTAAGCTAATGTGCATAATTATTAACCTCTATTAAAAACGCAACACGTTTACTAAGCAATGACTTAGACCCAGTGCCGAGTATTCGTGATTTCCCCAGGTCTTCTACCCTGTTTCCCTTAAAGTCTTTAGCAAAAACATCAGCTTCGCACTTCGTAATTAACCATAAGAGCTAAAATATATTTAAAATAATCAAATCAAAAATTGAATGCTTTGAATCCCAATACTTGAAAGAAATATCAATATTATTGCATTACGCCATCTTCGCCCAGATATAGCAACATTATCTTTTTTCGATTAGAACAACATGCAATCTTATATTTATTTAGAGTAACATGCATTGATAGGAGAAAATTTTGAAATGGACCTAATGATAAGAGTTATAAATGTATCATAGTTTATTAAATATCGTAGCATGAAAAAATATATGAAAATTTCGACTGATGACATTCCAATATTACAAGTTCAAATAAAAAGTATGCTGTTATATTGAAAGTGTTGTTTTATATTGATATATCCGAAATTGGTGAATTTTTATTACAATAACATGCTATACTCGGGGAACGACAGTTATTATTTCCTTTGACTTTGACCTTTCAATTCTGATATATTTCCAGGAGCAACGTAGATATATTATCACTGCCAAAATGAAATTCCTTTTAAGAAATGCCACTGTCCAATTGGTCAAAAAAGATAATTCAAAAAAATATATTCTGTCAAAAAGGATAATAATTTTCTTAAAAAATAAATATATGGATCTTTCATAAAAAATCAGTTGTCCACAGAGATAGAAAGGTAATAAATTCAGCCCTAATTATAGAAAATTTAAGTTAATTATTAACTGTTCGTCAAAATATCAGTGTCTAGTGAGACTAAGGGAAGTGTACATAGCATGAAAAAGAGCAAAGAAGCAAAAAAAGTGTTAAATTGGCTAAACGAGTATATGCACTGTTTACTGAAGAACGAATCAGATACCATCGGAAAAATAAAAAATACATTTGGGCAAACAATGAGCATATACTATGACGAAAATAATACTGTCTCTCTTCCACCCCCAAATATAATGTATAGCAAATTTTCAATTTCATTGAACTGCATCTTTTCAAAATTCGATTTTTGACTGCTTACCAGTTCCTCTGAGTAAGCTTCTCTACCAAGTTGGCCCTTAAGACATACACGGTGAAGTGGTGTCTGGCCATATAAGCTATCCTTAATATTTACATCAGCCCCTAAACATACGTTTCAAAAGTACTTTTTTCATGACATTTCTTATAACCCTTCTAAATTAGTCTCAAATTATATGATAGCCTCTCTGAACAATAATGTAACCATCTAACTCTTAAATCAAGAAACAGAGCTTAGTTCAAATGTACCAAATTCATAAGTAGTGATGATGTCTCTGCTAATGTATGGATTATGATTTTTTAGGATAATGTAATGAAACAATTGGTGTTACACAAACGTAATTGATGATTAATATATAGATATAGCAGATCTGTCGGGAACAAGGATTAATTCGATACATCGGAAAAATTGAAGCCAAACTTGGTACGATGTAACTTTTTCCATTGATTTGTGATAAGAACAAATTCGTTAAAAATGAATTAATAATATTCAAAGTTTACTGCTTATGATATATGTTTCTCTGGACAGTATTGTATAGTAAACTTCAGTCAAAACAAATTTTTTGGGGCCACAAAATTATTTTGCTAAATCCAAAATTCACTATAGCTGAATATCTGGAGCTGAACTTGGCGCATTCTAACTTTTCGTTCATTAGTGGAGCACAAAAATTAATGAAAAATGAATTTGTTATGCCAAAGTTTAAATTTATAATCATCGTACCTCCTTCTCGTACAAGCCATTGAGCAACACCAGTGTGGCACATCTCGCAGGCATAAAAGAATGGGGAACAGCCATCATTGTTCAAGGCATTAACATTACTGTAGAGATGAAATTATACTTTTTATTAAAGTAGATAGTGTAAATATCACTTAGGCCAGAATTTGGATAGAAAGTTGCACATTTTAAAGATACATTAAGCAAGAAAAGGGAATGCTGTCAGCTCTAGTGGAGCGAGGAACATTAAAAATTTAGAAATTTTATTGAAATTTGACCTTCCAACAAAAATGAATTCATTATGCGCTGAAAAGTCATCAGAAATTTATGTCCATATATAGCCCTATGAAATCCTCCATCATTGGTGATATAATTACTTTTTATGAAATTTTCAATACTGGAACATTTCTTTCTCCACATTTACCATATTGCCTGTATTTAATGTAAAAACGCCACTAATAATAAAATTGCGTTTCGTAAGATTTTGAGACCGGAAGAATTAACATTGCCATTTAATCAAAAAATTATATCGTAATTGCTTGACTGAAACCTCAAGAATCTGCCTAATATAATGAACAAAGAATTTGTAGAAATTTAAATAAAAATACTATAGCTTTACATGCGGACTCTACCTGCCGAGATCCTTGACAAGCCAACGGACAAGTCCTAAATGACCGCCAAACGCTGCCCAATGAAGAGCAGTCGATCCTTGTAATTCATCCCGAATGTCTGGACCATCGGCACAAGTCTTAAAGAATGATTTTACCTTTTGAATATCTCCTGCGTAGGCATCACCCCAAACAGTTGGCTCTGACATGTTGATGGAAAATTGACTTCAAATTCTGTGACACGAGATATTGGAAAATTGTAAAAATCAGTACAAGTATTCATCATAAGAGATAGTGAAGAATTATTTTTACATAGCGAAACTTTATTTTATCAACCTTAAAAATTATTTCCACTATTTTTTTGGCGATGAAGAAGTAATAATACAGCAGAAAAATAGACACACCAATTGTATCCGTTTCAAAGTCCGCCAAATTGTGATCGATCGTTACGTCGTCGGACTCAATCTGCCAGCAACAATCATGCAATGAAAGCAACAAAAAATGATGAAAGCTGGATATAAATTCAAGAATAACAAATGAGATTTGAGATTTAACAGTTTCGGGCGACTCTATAAGTAGGATATACCTGCGAGTTAGTTTGCGGCTAATCTATTAAGTCTTTTGATAAGATAATTCGTGTCCTAAGCTCTCCGGATGATTATGCAACTAGTAAAAACATAGAGAATAATTATCAACTTGAAGACATTAAAAAAGGAAGTTAAAACTGAGATTTGTGTCAATTTCACTACTGTAAAGACTTTGCGCCCAATAGTGAGCTCAATATATTTTCTCTAAATTTCCGAAAATTTAACCAAAAGAATGAGAATATTTGGAGAAAACTCAATATACAGACGGTAACTGTTGAAAAGAAGAATAATAATAGAATAAAAATAACCCAAAATCAGAATAATTCTATTTGCTGCAGTACTTTAGGGCTTCGTATTTGATTGGGCTCTATATTCATTGGGCTTTAAATATTTACTTCGAAAATATAAATAGGTAAAATATATTTTTTCGGAATTAAAAAGCGGTATTTAACGTTTCTAAAGTTATGATGAAAAATTGCTCAAAACACCTTAACTCTTTTTCCTGTTGAGTGTTGACGAGCACTAAGGGATACACTATGTGTACGAATTTATATTTTCTCACAAATATGAAACTGAAATTCCATCATTTTAAAGCAAAAAAGTATTAGACCAAAATTTCCTTTGTTACACCGTGATACCAGTAATCATTCATGTATACCATAAATTTCAATTGGTTTAGTGTTAGGGATTAACTCATTAACGGTTAAATTTGTGTTATAGCTGTGGAATTCTATTTTATGGTGAGTAATTGTTTTGCATATTGGAATTCTGAGTTTATGGGGAGTCATTGCTGGATTTTGATGATGGGCTAAGTTTGGGATTTGTGTGTTGCTGTGAAGTATGTTTCACTTCCAGCAACACAAATTATGTTTGTGTAAATATACTCTCTGTATTTAGTTCTGAATTTTGTTTGATACACATTCATAACATTTAGAGTTATTAAAAACAAAAATTATTCTCTTCGACTACTGAAATTTAGTCATTCAGAGTTGATAGATAAGTACCGGTTACTCAACAGTAGGGCAAGTTCTACTGAAAATTATATGGAAGTATTTTGAGTTGACATTTAGTCAACTTGTTTTGACTTATATTGGCAAGTTTACCAAGTTTACTGCTGATTGTGGACTACTATGTTTTAACAATTAAAATCTGTACCACAAAAGAAAAAGATAGGAAGCAATGTATAGGTATAATATTATAGTAACAAACTATTAGGATAAGTAGAAGTGAATTATTAATCAGAATATTTTGTGTCACAGCCATTATTTTTATTTAGTCTGCCGGGTGATTTTCTAGGACAATTATTACATCTAAAGTTGGGCAGGTTACATAAGCATATACTCCAACAAAGTTGTCAATATTGAAATGAAAATGACAAACTACACTACATTAGTATTGTGAAAAAGAAATTGGAACACAATGTGAAGAACAAACAAAAACTATAGCAACAAAATGAACATAGTATGTTAAGACTACATTATATTAAGATATGCATGAAGGGAGCTTCTCTAAAACAACAATGATACTCTGCACAGTAGCAGGATAATCAGAGTAAAAAATAGGGAAGAGTGAGAGATGTTTTTAACTATCAAATGTCAAGCACAAATTGGCCACATATTAAATTATGGGGTTACTCCGTCAGGTGTTTATCAGAGATGCTGGTATGGGAAACACCAAAAAAATATTTTGTAGAATAATGAAACACGGTGTAGATGTTGAAGATGTGGATATAGTCGGAAAGATCTTTTTTGTATGTAGCATTAAAGATGTTAAGACCAATTAACTGTATATACATATAATCCAAGAAACCAGAAAATACAAAGCACAGAATATTATGCATATACTACTATATCATTTATCTTATTGCCTGTGTTGACAAGAGTGAATCTTGCCAACATTCTACAACTTATTCCACATGCACACAAGTCAAATTAGATTGTATAACCACAACTCCCTGAATGAATTGTATACAAACGTAGAAGTACATAAATGGATGACACAGCAGAACATATTTGATCCTGACAAAAGATAAGGAGTGTGCTCTTATATTGTGACAGATATCATATCATTTGAGTTGACATTAAAAATAAATAGTATATTGACATAATTAGCTACAAATTATTTGCATAGTGGAAACTGCTGGCATGTAATAAATTTGCATTAAAAGCTACAAGTCTTGGGTATCCAGCTATGGACATGTAAATTATTGTTGTACAACAACTTTACTACATTTAGAGATATATATATATAACACAGAAGGACCTATATAAAGTCATTATGATGTGTAAGTTTTTTGCTACAATTAGTAAGTGCATCATTTCTTTACATTTAAAAAAGACTATGTATGTAATTCCAATTCATCCAAAGTACAAATATTCAGATATTTTATGGAATGAAATAGGAATGGTTCAATTCAAATATGAGGGTGTATATCAAATAAAACACTGATGACACAAGTTAATTCAAATTACTAACTGATGTTAAGCTCACTGTACATAGTTAAACCAACTGTTATAAACAAAATAGTCAAGACGCAAGAAGAAATGGACAAGAATCGATGGAGATATATTTCATTCAATTATTTGCATTGATAGAAGTGAGGACATTCTATCTATACAACAAAAGTATATGTAAGCTGATCATTATAAATATATGACTATTCTTGAACTTCTACTGATGTGACTCTCCTTAAATCTAGAATTATACAAATCCTCTTGAATTGTGTAGTTGCACAAATCTTCCTGAATTGTACGGTAGCTACAAACGGAATTAGCACCTTAGGAAGTTAATTCCTAGCACCAACTTTTTAGCACTATTTACTCTATTGCATTGAAAATTTGGTTGATACCATTAAGTTTTTATTCATTAAATGCACTCAAAAAAATTTAGATAATTTCATCTTGCATGTACAGCATTTATTTCATTACTCAGAGTTGCCTAAAGTTCTTAGACATTATCTTATAGATTGTTACAAGTAAATTCCTACTAGTTAACTCACTAAAGATTTTATAAAACTTGGAAGTAGCAAGTAGTTTACTTTAAAATAACTCGAACCATGAGTGTAATATGAATCAGTAATGCTTCCTGATCCATTTTCTAACCATTGATAAATGAGAATAAACACCATTGAAAAATAAATTAATTCAGTTGAGTAAATAAGAATGATTGCTTTAATTGCAGATATAAGACAGTTAGGAACAAAGCACAAGATAAAACTCAAGTTCAATAAAGCTGAGCAATAAATATTGTAGCAGATCAGAGTTTTAAACATGAAACTGATATGATGTATATTTAAGTGTTCTACTTATATTGTGTAAGAACTGTTAACTTGAATCCTATATGTTTAATCCATGTGTTTGTAAAATTTGCCACAGATGAATGTAACAACTCTTTGTAGTTACAAATTCCTGCATATATTTACTTAAAGATGCCCATGTAGCCCTTGAGATTGCCCTCATGCAGTCTACATGAAAGCAATCATAAAACATCCTCTCCATCACTTTTCTAGTTTACTAAAGTACATGAAAAAGTTGATAAATGTATTCTGCATATGAATCAGGAAGCACTTGAAAAACAAAAAAATTTAAAACATGTAAAAATACAGTGTAATAATTTCTATTTGTTGTGTTGCCAAGAGTAAATCTCATCAACACCATATAACTTTAAAAAAAGCACATATGATATAAATTAAGTCAATAGAACAAATAAAACTCCCTTTGAGAATTTTACATAAACATATAGCAAATAATAAATTATGACTCCATAATAAATCACACAATAAAACTGATCAAGTCCTGACATTATGCAATATTTTGCAGATCTTCCTGATGCAGCACTGAACTTCTGCAGTTCAAGTCATTCTTTGTCTTTATTTTCTCAACAGTTCAATAATTTTTCTTGCACTATCTTTACCTTTTTAACCCTTTATTGATTTTACTATTCAGCTTATTATTATTGCATGATGTTTTAGAGTCATGCATCTTCAAGTTTTTTTAGTTTTCTCATTAACGTACACTTCATGAAGTCTACCATGTTGGCTTGATGTAATCTCATAATTTTTTGAGTTTATGTTAACTTAAAATCATTAATCAACCCTCAATGTATCCATATTTTTTCCTTCAATATTGAGTGAGAACAACACTTTTAACTTCTTTACTCAATATGTAACTAATACTGAAGGTTTGTATAATAAAGTTAGTACTTTAAGCATTAAATGTATTTTATAGATATTTTATAGTTTTTTAATTTTAGTTTCATGTGAGAAACATTTTAATATTTTAAGAACCAGAGTAGCAACAAAATACAATTGCTTATCATTTGGCAAGCAGGAAAATTAAAAATTTAGAACTTTGTCAGACATGTAAGAGTATTCACACAACCATAAATGATTACTATGAATTGCCTAATGCCATTCTAATATTGCATTTTGACAATGCCTGTGCTGCGTTTCGAAGTATACTGAATCAACTGGGAAGAAGGTAACTTTTAGTGCATGTATTTATATAGATTTAAACTTCAGACAAATTGATTGAGTCTTGTACCAAAATAAGTCTAAAAAAGTAAATTTTCTTATTTTTAATAAGACATTAGACAAAGACTTGATGCTTTCAGCACAACACAAAAAAACTTTAATTGAGTACAATAGAGATTTATTGACATGCAACATATGATGGTTACCAAAATGATGCAGTCATTGGTCACCATGAGGTTACTTTGACTTTTAAAAGACCAATATCAAACAGTCCTTAATGGAACATTCAAAACTTCATCAACAAAGTTTGACTAATTATACATCATAAAAATAATCCACAAATATTCCAACAAATGTATTTCATGTGACCATATTTTATTGATCGGAAATAATGATTTGGTTTTATGGAAATTTATTCATGTCATATCTTTCACAACTATGATTGAACTAAAACTTTTCATGTGAATTTCTTAAAGAGTACAAAATTGAATATAGACTGTAAAAACGGGTTCATGAAATAACAGGATTTTATGTTTTTTTCTCTTGAGAACATTGAATTTGGCAACTATTAAGTATATATAGATGTTTTACATTAGTAGAGAAGTAACTAAAGAAAACATGGATGCGGCATTGAGAAATTGATTATTAGATTATTGTCAGGAGTTAAGTTGTACCACAAGTTAATTCCTTTTTTACTTGTAGCTGCAGATATTTCTTTTTAGAAAATTCTTTATTTTATGCTAGTCACATTCTCAAAATTGCCTAGTCACACAATAGTTTTTGGATTGCTAAAGTTGTGTTGTGAGAAGTGATTACACTTCTCACAACACAGGTTGAGATACAATGTATATTTGAGCTGTTACTCTCTTACATTTTTTGCCTGTTTTGTTGTACATCACAACAATTATCAGTTACGTAGGATTGCTTAAAAAAATCAATAGATATCGGTAATATCAACAGCACATGAGATAAATCTTTTCAGGGACCAATGTGCCAGTGAACTGCATGTGAGCTCTGGAGCAGTGTAAATGTGAGCAAGAGACAGCACACAACTTTGATCATTCTAGGTATTTTGAACTATTATAGTACTAATGATGATTTTTAATCCTTCCACTCTTATTCAGAATACACATCAATAATATTTGTTTCAAATTACTGCAATCCACCCTGTGGCCTCATTTGTAACAAGCAATTTTTTTACTAATTTAAGGATTTTTTTTCTCCACATCTAGATATATGTGATTTGCATTAGTTATGAATCTCAATTATTTTGATAGCGTTATAGTGTAATTAGAACAGTTTTGTTGTACAGTTATTGCGATCTAAACCCAGATATTTGTAATCGCATTTTAAAATATATTTGGCTCTACTCTTAAAAGATTTTTTCAGCTTTGAATGCACAAATCTAACAATTTAAATTGCTGCATTGAATTTTTGAAATGTTTTTTCACCTAACAAAATCAATTTTACAATGTGAAATTTCCTAGAAAGTTATATTATTTAGTTAAAATACTAAAAAATTCAATAAAATTTCGAAAAATATAAAAATTTGGAAAATTTAAAAAGTTTCGGAAAAAATTGGAAATAATTTTGTGAAATTTTCAAGTTAAATTGTCACGAAATTAAGTGTTTAGCTTATGTTAAGTTTAAAATAGTGCTAAAAATCCTGAAAGATATTAAATGTCCGTGTTGCAAGCCGATGAAGATGAACTTTATCTCTCAGTTGAGGCATTAGATGCGCTTAAAGATTTTTCAATGCAGCGTAATTTAGATGTTGGTGCCGATGACACATTCTTCAGGTTATCTCTGATCTACTCCATGTTGTTATATTTTTCACCGAATGTTTCAGTCGTGAAAAGAATATTTATAGTTCAAGATAATCTTCAACGTTAAACTAGTGAAGTATAATGTGGGACGGTAATTTGATGAACTAATGGTCTACCCTTTTATATTGTAATTCATTTGGAGCCCAAGCAGGATATTAGTAATTTTGATTTTTTTTCGTTTTTATTAAATGTTTGTTCTTGGAACGCCTAAACTTACCTCAGAGAAATGAAAATTTTCTTATATTGTGTTTAATATTAATTGCATTCAACATTTCATTGTCATTCTGTAAATTTTACTGTTATCCAATTCGACTGCTCTGCATTAAGTCATATGGGACAAATGAAATAATTTTTAAAACTTGGAATAAAATCTGAGTTATCACTAGCATGCAATGAAAGTAACTCGACGAGACATTAGTCGTCGACGCTGTTGCATTTATTCATAAGGGCAACTGAATTAATATTTACTGTAAACCTAATTATAGAAAAAGAGGCTTTTTA
Organism: Vaucheria bursata; assembly: GCA_032358265.1. NCBI lineage: Eukaryota > Xanthophyceae > Vaucheriales > Vaucheriaceae > Vaucheria > Vaucheria bursata. The sequence goes on along the minus strand of JAULBW010019209.1, from coordinate 34,184 downwards.
ATTGAAACTATTAGTCAGCAATTTTAGCTTTCCAATTTTAGCAATTGTTTTTCTAGAGGACAGAACTACCAACAGGAATTTTTGATTTTCCGGAAAAAATTTTCCACTTTTTTGTCGCTACTTTGAGCATTTTTCATATATTAGACAATAGCAACTTTATTCTTTGAACACCTTTCTTTCATTATTCTTTTATATGACCTGTAAACAAGAATGAACTCATGCTGAGCAAAAAAGTCACCAGGGTGACTATTTGCCTGTTCGAATCCAATTTCAAGTGACATATTTTCAATTCTCAAAATCCTTCTTTTTCAATAATCTATCTCTTACATTCAATTATGGATTTTATCAGCTTCAGGTTGAAGCAAATGTGCAAATTATGTTTTATTTGAAAAAGATTCAAGTGATTTTGTATATATGTATAAAATCGCTTCTTTAGTATGATATGCATTTACTTACAGTTTAATAGAGTGTACAGTTAGCTGCTAGTAAAGTAATTATTTAAATTTTTTAAAACTTCCTTTAAAAAAATCTGCAACTGTCCATATATTTCCAGAAAGGCATTTATATCTCAAAAAATATTAATATGCGTGTCATTTATTCAAGGCCTCTTCGCTGCATTAGCGGCGATAAATTTCTTTAAGATTAATATAATTTTTTTTTTCCATTTTGCAGTGATTACAAAATTTGTACATTGGTGTACATGCACTTATGTTTTAAAGCAAAAAAATATATGTACTGCGTGCATGCATCAAATAGTTCCAACACTGTATACAGTGGAACTTCTTAAGTCGGACACTGTAGTTGGCTGGACAGCTGACGAGATGACTAGTAGTTTCTATATTTAAATTGACTTTCCTTGTTCAAATGTTCACCTTATAGATGTGTCCAGATATTCTAGGGACAGAAACTATTTAAAGTCAAATTTTTTTCCACGGAAAATATGTTTTAAAGAATTACTGCCAAAAATATTTACTTCATAATTTTATTTAAAAAAGCGTTAATGTCAAATCTTTAATGTCTTCCATTCTATTCCAGCTATGCAATTTTAAAGAAAATTATTTGTGGCCAAAAATTTAGTGGCCATGTTAAAGCTGAAGATTTAAGCACCAGACAATGAAGTGTCCAACTTAGTAAATTTGACCGTATAAACCTGTCGATTGAACAAATTTTTTGTTAAATATTTGTTAATATTTTATTTTCAACAGAAAGAATTTGCAAGATGCATTGGATACGGTCGAACGAGACCATACATTTAACTTTGAATTTCCAAATTTGGATGACAAATCGTCATCAGCTGTAATTACATTACAAGGAATAAACCCTGAACTGGGTCAAACACTTGAATCTACAGGTCAGTTCAAATTGAACTGTTACTCTAATCATATAATTCTAACATTTGATGTTCGACACAAGAACCGATCATAATATTTTTGATATTAATGCATTCACGTATAGGATTAACTCATATTAAGTTGCTGAAAATTGATTTATTAATATATTGTACTAATATTGTGTTTCTTCATATATGAAATAGTAATTTTTCATGAATAGATAATGCTTGTCAGTAAGCTACAGTATATTGAAAACTCAAAAGAGTTGTTTTTAAAGATATGTCTGATATGCAAGTTTTAATACTGATTGAAGGGCTTTAATAAATATTTAATACTCATAGTTAATACATTGGTTCGAGTAAAAAAGGAATATTAAACCATTTCAAACCTTTTTTTGAACTTTTTATAAATTATTCTGAAATATGTCCTTTCAACAAAATTTACACTTTATTAAATGAAAAGTCACTGAAGAATGTTTTTGCACTTTCATAACTCTGTCTTTTAGTATCAGCTACGTATATATCGTATTTTCATCCACAGCTATGACCCTTAAAATGATTTGAACTAGGGAAAAGTATTCAGAATCAATATAATTAGGATAGAAATAAGTCATTCAAGTCAAATCAGGACTGGACAGACTCTATTAGTTATAGGAAGTTATTTGCACTAAGAGATTTATTATGCCGTGCTGCAATGTAAACAATAAAATATACGATAAAGATTTCAAATCCATCAATTAGTAAATACAAAAGAATTTTAAGATGAAACAATACATAAATTGGGATCATTTTTACAACAAATAAGCGTGCAAAGTTATGAAAAGTTTACTGAAAATACGTAAATGAAAAAGTTAAGACTGAAAAAAAGATTCCAAACAATACTGTTTCGTGTTTAATTAAAAATGATGGGATTAAATCGGTAGTAAAATCAAATTTATGTTTATCTCTCAAGTAATTCAATTAATATATACTAAGCCCCGGATATAGCAAATTTTCACTTTTAAAAACTAGTTTCGTATACAAATTCAGCTCCAGATTCTCGGATACAACGAATTAATTCAGTGGCTCCGAAGAATTTGTTATATCCCAAGTTTCAACTGCGTAGGTCTTACTGTATGGACTGCTTCGAAATGTCTTGCAACCTATGTTTGGGAAAACCAAATTCAATTGCAAAACAAAAGTATCATTGAACTCGGAGCTGGTCTCGGACTCTGTGGAATTCTATGCACTAAACTAAAATCTGTAAAGAAAGTGACACTAACTGATGGTGGTGACGAATTCACTGATGATGCACTTCAATTACTGAAAGATCAAGTTCAACATAACGTTACTGATTATGACTGTCATTGCAGTGTTGAAAGGTTAACTTGGGGAAAGCACGATGAATTTATAGGCAATAACATTGATGGATTTGATGTTATTCTGGCAGCTGATGTTATCTACGAAAGTGCATCCGTTATCCCATTACTCGATACCGTTACTGTGTTGTTAACATTGAAGCATGACTCGGTGTTTTTACTTGGGTATACTTATCGGAATGTAAGCTTTGATTTCGTTCGGCAACAGTTGGAACTGAGGAATTTGGCTTGGGAAGATGTTAGCTTAGCTGCTGACTGCGCATGCTGTATCTATAAAATTAAACTTGCGAATAATGTTTAGTCGATGCATAAATATCGTGTTTTTTCAATGGGCATCAAATTTTGTTAAAATTTATAGTGAAATTTGTTCATCCGGGTGATAATTTTTCAAACATTTCTTTATGAGTGACAATTCGAAATGAAAATACCACCGGCTCTGCATCACTCCCCACAAATATTCATATTTACGCAGTTGCAAGAAATTAATGCAACTAAAATTACCGATTGCATATTTGACAAGAAAAGTGAAAAATTATAGTTGTTTTTTCTTAAATGAAACAGCTAGAAATAAACAGTAACATATTTCAAAAGCATGTCTGACACTTGTGAAGTAAGATCTGCAAATAATTTTGGGAATGGCATTAAAAATGTAATTAAAGTATTCGATAGTAACAAGAATTATCACCTGTTCTACTTTGAGAAGTGTCAGAATGGCTCATCATCAAAAACTAAATAGAAATGAAAAAAGTTCATTCTTTCAAAGCAGAGTTGAATTTTAACATTATTTATTGCTTGAAAACAAGGGGCATGTCAATTGGTACGTGCAAAAGGACTATAGTTTAGGTATAGTGATTCATGAGATTAATTATCTGAATTAGAAAGAGTCTCCTTTATAGTTTCAAATGCTACTTCTTATCATAACTGCATTTGAAATATGAAATATGTCATACCTGAGTCAGGTATTGATTCCCATGGATCACAAACTCTAAATACTTCCCACTAGTTCTGCCAATGCAGAAAATTTGCTTTTTTAAACGTTAAAAAAGTCAAGAATTAAAATCAGCCTTGATGAAAGCTAATATGTGCATAGTGTAAGTAGTTTTTTTTGCTAAGCCAGAGGTTAGTGCTTCTAAAAGATAAGATTTTGGATCCCAATCTTTCTTAGAATGCTAGTCATATTGTATGTAATTCATATATTACAATCATAAATGGTTATAGAGTGCAATTTTAAGAAAGAAAACTTGTTTTTTGATTCATTTCCCAACCTATGTTATTACGTTTCATGTTGTGGTTTGTAAATGATTTCAAAACCAGGATAAATGTCACGGACAAAATTACATGATTTCACGTTAAAATTTAGTTGGATATTGTCCCAACCTTGTACCAACGGCCATACATAAATTGAGTTAGTTGTCACAAGATATTGGCAGAAGATAACGACATATGAAATAAGTGTGTTTTTCTCATAAATGAATCGATTTTTATTGTAGGTGCAAATATTTAGCCAATGCATAGAGGTACATACTTTTATTTATTTCTAATTGCATAACATTTTTCATGGCAAACTGTTCATTTTCACAAATGTAGTAATGATGCATTTGAGGTTGTTAGGAATTAACCCGTAAGGGAGTTAATTCTACTCTGTAGCTGTGGTACATTTCTCCTAATGCTATGTTGAAGTTTCAGTTCTGATTATGAGAACAAGTTCCAGTTTAGATTATGAGAACAAGTTTCAGCAAGTGATATTATGTTGTGTTGATGAAGTTATCTCACTTCTATCAACACAATTTAGGATGTAACTACATGCATATTTTGTCACAGATTTCTTGTACCTGTTGCATGTTACATTCCTAACAGAAGTGTCCAATTTGCAGCATTTTTTTAAATTATAACTAAGTGCATTGTTTTTTCAAGTTTTTGATAAAGTTATTATGAACCTTATGAATTGAGACAACAACTATAGACACATAATGTGTAAATCAGTATTTTATTAGAAGTGACAATCAAGTTACATTCCCATAATAACTAATACAGAAAATGCTACAATGTAAGAATACAAAGGAAAACACCAAGAATATTATAGTATCTAATTTCATTACTGTGTTGCAAAGAGCAATCTTTGCAACTAAAACATCTTGTGAAAATACTTGTGTCATACTATTGACTTGTTAGAAATTAACTCCAAGATTAATTCTATTTTTATAGCTGCAATCAGTTTTCATTTACAACTTTCCAAGTAAACTGGCTGTGCAGACATCAGTAGGGCTATGTATTTTATATTGATAGAGTTAGCTCACTTTGATCAATACAACTAGTGCACAATAAATATACACTTTCCTGCCACAGTGTTATAACTCCTTAATCTAGTAAGTACTACCAAGACTGAAACGGAAAATACATCAAGAGTATAAATAGTAGTATATTAAGGAAGTACCATCATGTGTTGCCGAGACTGAATCTCAGCAACACATTCAACAAAAGATATTCGAGTATAAATGATTATCAGCAACAATCTTCAAATAGAAAACATGGCGTACAAATCAATTCCTGACACACAGTTTCTTGGGCTTAGTTGTATTTCATGTTTACAACACTTGTCCTTGCTTAGTATCAGTCAATATGGTTAAGTTCCTAACAATTCCTATCTACTGTAGTATGTGCATAGTTAAAGAGTGCCACATGATATTGTAAATGTCAGCACAAAAGCACTAACATTCAAGCACTTTAGCACATCAGAATGAGTTATTGGTGCTTAATTTTTCTGACAGTTGCAGCTGTATAAAATATATGTTAAATAAAATATAACAAATAGTTTTATACGTATAATCGTTAAAAATGGGAAAAAAAACAGTTTTATCATTATAACATATCATAAAACAGTCATAATTAGTGACATGATGTAAGATGTGTATTAATTTTTTGCAAAACAAGTAAAAATAAACAGAAATTATAGGTAAAAGCTATCAAAATATATACCAAGGAACTTCAAATATCTAAATATACTTTTATACTGCATCAAATATTTTTATGACTTAAAACAAAAAGTAATTTGGATTTCCAACTGCTGTTAAAACTTGTTATTTGCTCTTCAAAAAGTTACAATCAATATTGTAATCTCCATAGATATTTACCAGTATTTCAAAAAAACCACTCATAATTTCTACACAATTCCAATTTATTTCTGCAAATATATGATATTCAAATATTCACCAAACCATACAGTAATATCTCCTAAATTTACTATCTAGCTGAGAAGGTCTGATATTTATCTTTGCTAAACTTTGCAAGTTCACCTACTTTATATTAAGCAAACCTTGCTATTTTTCTTATAAAGTTATGCTGTCATCATTGAAAGAAGCTCCGCCCGCACTACACTGATATCATTGTTTAATCCCATGATATACTCTATACTGTTGTTCTACTCTTGTTCTTGTTTTGATATTTCACTTTTACAATTGAAGATTAGAGAGTTTCTCATCATAGGGTACATATGTGTTGTAGCTATTTTGGGCTATTCATACTCTAGCAGCGTAAGAAAAACAAGGGGGTATTCAGGAGCAATTATTCTTTTGACTTTTTTTGGATTTTATAAGTTGGTTAGTTTATCAATTGACATCTACAGGCCAGTTCAAATATCAAGCTAGCAGAATGTTCCATTGTGAAGTATCATGAGAGCTAATAGGATATGGAGAGGCATTATATTGTTGAGAGCAAAGGTTTTGTTGGAAATAAACAGATCCGGCTGATACTTATTGCCAATTAATTTGCTTGATACAGAATAAACCGCCATTGAAATGTATCCACTCAAAATGCTAATCAGATGGCAATAACCATATGGTTTGGTGGGATTTCAGCCATGTTGAACGCGAGAACTGCTGAAAAATGGAAGGTGGAGTGTCTGCATTTATAACATCATACCAGTGGAAGGTATCTGCATATAAGATGGCAGAATATTAGGCAGGTTGGCTAGAATGTTACTCTAATTTTGAAGTGGGATAACAAGTCACGGCTTACTCAAAGTGTGATGCCAAAAATCAACCCACATGTTCTGAACTGCCAGTGGAGCTACTGGTTCTAGGACCGAATAGTTTTTCAAAGTGGATAAGAAAGAACTCGATGGCATGGAAATGGATTTAGTGTAAATTAGAATTAGAGCGATGGATATGAGCTGATATTGAATTGAATGAGGTTGCATATGACTTCGTGAGGAAGATTTGCCAAAAATACCGTTTGATTTCAATGACTGTTTGTCGAGGAGGCAATAGATTATAAATACTGTGGGCTTTCGGCCAAACCTTTAGGCTGAGCTGAGAAATAATAGCCAAATTAATCGGCTTTTTCAAAATCGGTGACATTCCGAATTGAACTTCAACTTTGTTCAATGCAGCGTGTCGCGTTCCCAAGTGAGTTGTCGTCTGAATGCATGAGCTTAAAAATAATCAACGTGATTCTGTAAATTGTTTGACAACGTGGAGTTCACTGTTAGCAGAATAGTAATTGAGTTCCTATTCCGTATTTGAGTGATTTTAAAAGATCCATCCAAGATCTCCGAATCATGGCTTGGCAAACAAGGGCAACATCGAATGAGGATATGGTTTCTCAACTTCAAGGTAAATCTTAGTGACATTGCTAAAGGAAAATCTACTATTGGTGTAAAGAAGATGCATATTTCATTGTATATTCACGCTTTGATCAAAATTATTTCTAAGATGATTTCTATCACAATGAAAAGAATTTAACAATATTTGCATGTTTTTAGTTCTTGGAGTCATCCAATCCGATATCGTAGCATCTGCGTTTCGAGCGGTAGATAGACGTGATTTTTTACCCGCTGCTCTAAGTTGCGAGGCATATTTTGATCAGCCACTGCGGCATGAAATTTTACACCAAAGGTATCTGTTCAATTGCTTATTATATTATGCTCATAGCTCATAAAACTAAGTTTTGTATGCTTTACTAATTTGACATCTCTTTATTGATTATGTCATAGATAAATAGAGGTCTAGGCAAAATAATAAAAGCCAGTTTTATATTTATTCATGTAACAATTGATTGGTTTTGGTTGATGGCATACAATATTTTAGGAAAAAAATACGAGTAAAACAATGGTTGAATTGCTAGATTACTATTGCTTATTATTTTATATCTTCCTTTATTGATAAATGGTTGACAATTCTGAGTACTATTCATATCTACATTGCTCTTGAGAACTCCACGGTTCTTTTCTCTTTTGTATTCTTACTTCAAAAACTATTGAAAGAATTATACCTACAATCATAAAATTGAAGGGTTTCAACTTTTTTGGGTACTGCTACTACTGATAATATTACTTTAATGCATTAGAAAAATTTAGTTGAATGCTCCTTAATGAATATGCTTCGTTTCAAGAAATCGCTAATATATAAATTTTAAAAATATATTTTTAATGTATATGAAATAGATGATCAAGTTGATTGGTTTTTTGAATTGTAAGAAAATTGCTCTCTTGGACCTTAGGAAATTTAGAATCCAGTATGATTAGCATTATGATACATATATTTTTTGTAGTCATATTTATGAGGCTGCTCTACGTTACAGTTCATTGTATTTTCGTGTTTATTTTGTCTCAATTAAACTTATGCCCTGAAAGTTTCATATTTATGTACAAAAGTAGTTCAAAGCTTCATTGCCTTTATTGCTCAGCAACTTTTGCTTTATTTCTACATAATATTCTTAGAACTTTAATCTGCAGCAGAGCCTCGTTGACCTAATTGTAAGAAAATGGAGCCTTTATTTCTGTTTTAAAGATACAATATACTAGAATGGCCAAGCAAAACTCACCTAAGTCGATTCTTTACTGGTTAGGCAGTATCACTTAAGGAGGTTGTTCAATAATAGGAGATTCATTTAGAGAGGTTCTACAGCAGTTTATTTACTTCTGTCTTTGGTATTATTGCAAGCGTTCCATGACAACTTTTATATAGAAGTATTTCTAGAGTTTAATATATGTTCATTTACTACAGCGCGGTACATATTTACGCAATGTGCCTAGAAGCGCTTGATTTCGAAAATGGCAACACATTTTTGAATATTGGCAGTGGTTCTGGTTACTTTTCAACTCTGGCAGCTTCACTCTGTGGACAGGTAAGTTCTGCCTTGTAGTGACATTGGATTAATTTTTTCCTGTACATCTGCATGTTGAATGGATTGCTTACTGATTACCTAATGTGAGGAAATCCTGTGCTTTAAGCACATCAACAAATAATAAACTTGTATATCATTTCTAGCATTATGATACTTTAATCGTACACAGGATATAATAAAATAATATTTCAATGCTATAGAAGTACCTAAATGTAAAATATCCATAGCGAGATATATAATCTTTGTCAGCTTGATATAGTTAACATTATCTTATTTTTCATACATAATCATATGTACACATTCGGAAATCAGATATTCGTATTATTATGACATCTAGTATAAGATATGATAGATAGAATTTGAATATTTGAATTTGATAGCAAAAGCAATTTTTTTAGTTTAGATAAAGTTAAATTTCGTCATATTATTTTGTTCTGTGTTACTGAAGTTTTTTATTTGGAATTGCCAATTTAAAACACTTTAACTAAAGATGGTTAATTATTAGTTTGAATTAAATCTTCAAAGATAGCATTAAATTACATTTTAAAATAGAACTGATACAACTTACTTCTTGTTTGTAAACAGTTCTAGTTGATTTGAATGTAAACTTGAGCTATTTAAAAATTATCAATTCTGAATTGTTTGAACTGAACTGTATGCTCAACTGTGAGCTGAATATAAATAATTTTTTTTGAATTTCCTGTATTTTGAACTTCATTTATCGTTGCTATAAATGTTATCATTATCTTGATGGTTATTTATTTATTGATGTCAACCAGTCATTCTCTTTTGCATTTGTGATATTTATTAACCAATAATACAATAAACTAAAATCAATTTTTTTCTTTCCAATTTAATTAATTACGTCATTATAATGCGTAAACTGCTCTATAATCCTTCTGGAGTAATACATACGTTCAAGCAGGTTGACATACTCATAGATTTAAAGAGTCGTATGTGTCTTTAAAAAACTTGTCTCATTATTAGATTACAGAAACTATTTTCGATCAAGTTCTGATATAACAAATTTGCTTTTTAAATATTTTCACTTTTTAAGTAATGAGTAAAAAAGTCATATTATCCCAAGTTCAAGTTAAAATTTTTAGCTGTAATGAATTTCAAATTTAGGAAGATAATTCAGTGGTTTCGAAAGATTCGTTTCATCTCATGTTTATTGCACTTTGAAATATGTTTTGTACATTTTAATTTCCTCATCTCCGGCATTACAGCATGCTGTGCATCATGGTCTGGAACTTAATGAAGATTTAGTTAAAATTTCTAAATTAAATCACAATAAGAGTATATCGAAAAATGGTGATAAAAAGTTTGCAACAGTAAAATTTTTCTTTGGGGATGCATTTGGACTTGAAGTTGGATCTTGTATGCGATATGATAGAATATACATAGGTGCAGCATGTCCTACTGAACGTGTCAAGGTAAAATTTTGGTTTTACCTCTATAAGCAACTTTTTAGGTCAAAATTATGTAGTTATCTTTAATATATCATGCAATAGTCGTTTTTCGGTTGAATTTTCAATAAAATTTCTCAATATTCTTTTATCAGAGCATTCTATTGGTCAAATAAATCAGTTGATGCCAAAAATAAATCATACTGAATTAAAAATTTTTAAAAATAGATATTATTTGTTACTGATGAATCTAATTCATTTTGTAAGGATAATATAAGAATGCTTATGTTGTTGAGAGTTTTGAAGTAATCAAATTACTCATATTCGAGTATTGACGAGTCAGCAAAGATTTTTATGCACACTATTTATATATTTATCCTTATAAATAATTATATAAAGGAAGTTTCAAAATCATCTTTTATAAATTGTCATTTGATGAAATATTTATGAATATTGGTATAGAGAAACATGCAAGAGTAATAATAAAATTGAACATATGCTCTATGCTTTGCATACCCTAGCTATTAATAAAATTATTAGGTGTTTCTTTTCTAACTTCATGAGTATACTTTTCATTGGTACCATCGCAACATTTATACAATTATTTTATTTCAAACTTTATTCGAATTAAAGTTATTCTTATTGTAAAATGTAATCTAGAAGATATTTTGACAGGAGTTTCTGCAGTTATTACCGATTGGTGGTATCTTGGTTGCTCCTGTAAAAGATTGCTTAGTGAAAGTAACTCGAGTAAATAACTCGAATCCTTTTGTAGAAGAACAATTATCGATTGTTCGATTTGCGCCTCTATGCTGTTCAGAATCATACAATACGTTTTCTTTGCCAAAAGAAAATTGGAACGCAATGGCGCATCATATCTTCCCAAGTCATTATAAAGATAGGTATGTATCAAAAATTATCTTACAAATAACTTTGATTCAATCTATAGTAATAAATCTTCTTGATCTAAAAATAGCTTGACATTTTTTATTCGTTATATATCTTTTCTTATATATATATATATCTATTGAATACCTTTCATTTGTTAAATTCCACTGGTAAGTCTAGGTATGTTTTCTTTTTACCTATAAACTTTGTTGTAATCTCCTCATTGAAATATGCATGTTTACATGTGCACAGTAGATATTCCATTAACTAGTACTGTTGATGAATGGAAAAATGAGTGCACCAAATCTATCAGATTGGAGATATGTAATTACTCAGCAAACTGAAGTCAGTAGCATGGTAAACTTTCAAGTGATAGATCATATTATTTACTGAACCATCGATTTGTGGAATATTAACTTTTATGTGCTGTAATTTCTCGATTGAGGCTATAGTATGGTATATGAAAATGCTGAGCAAATCTTTTGCATCGAATTTTGTACACACTTCGAAAATTTCAACTGATTAGAGCAAAAATGGTATAGCATATTTTTACAGTCAATATGAAGATAGGTATGTACTGACAACAATGTTGCAAATATAAAAATATGCATATACGATTTGAACTTATAGAAAAACAGTGTCATACAATAATTTTTAAATTATGCATTTAAATTACAATTAGAGAGAGGAGATAAACTAGTTAAAGTTGGCTTAACACGATTGAAAAGTGGCACTTTCGATTTGTGGGGTGCTAATGGTGTGGCGGCACAAAATACGAGGGTGATTGTCACAGTAAAACATACTTAAAACTGCAGTAAAAATTTTCAAAGATGCTAATATGATAGTCATTTATGGTACAAAACCTGAACACATCGATGTAGAGGTGTCCACTGATAGCAATTAACTCATTTGTTGATTCTTTTTTCTGGTTTCTACTAGACACGCATAAATTTATTTTCTGAAATTGAAAATGGACATCCAATTATTTTAAATCATTTTCTACAAATCTTGCTGATCAAGGAATTAAGAAGACATGTCGAAAACCAAAGATAATGTAAAGTAAGGCAATAATTCATAAAAAATTGTACATAACTGAATACTACCCCCCCCCCTCACTAATTGACTATTACTATTTGTATTGAAGTTTTTGCACTTCTCCCGCTGAAAAAAGATCGGAATGTCATTTTGATCTATACTGACACCGAGAAATCATTCATGCAGGTTTAAGAGAATTAAAACAACAAAAAAATGATTTACAGTGATACTGCTATTTTATTAGTTGAAGGTTAAAGTTTTGCAAGAAAACTTTTAATCAAAATCGTATGTTTATTAGCATAATATCATCATGTGATTTCTTAAGACCTACTTTTTAATATGTATATGAAAGATATATAGTCATCCGGCTGTTTTTATTGGTCAAAGATCAATGTTTTTGCGAGCATACTTTAAATGAAAATCAAAGATCTATAAGAAATCCACAAAGAATGAAAAAATAAAAAATGACCTGTTGGGATGCGGAAAACCCAGCTTGCAGTTACTTCGAGCCATGTTTCTAATGCTTTTACTTCTATATATCGGGTCTCAGTTTTTTTATATGTATTTGTTGGTGGTTTTTAGGGGAAGTTGGTTCACATAAAATAATATTTGGACTTATTTATATTTATACATTTTCAGTGTAATGGCGCTTTTAATGAGCTGTAATACATCAAAGAAAAATGAAAAAGTGCCATTCACAATGTTTCTAGGAAAATTGGTGCCCCTTGGTTTGTTGCCTGAAATTTTAGCATTTACTGATAGGTAAGTCAATGTATATATATATATATGCAGTTAACTTCAGATTTTCCCAACAAATCTGTCAAGACCGCAAAATTAAATCGTTCTATTTGAAATTCATTGCATCTTAAAATCTGAATTTTGGCACGATACGACTTTTTTGTTTATCCATTATAATTGAATATTCGTTTTCAGCAATTCATTTTTTCCAAAATCCTTTTTGATTATATCATAAGACCTGGTGTTGCAAATTATCTACTTATGAATTTGAATGAAGTCGACTCAATTTCCATCCTAAATCATGCAGAAACAAGTTCCATCTCATTAGATATACAAATAGGCAACGTGCTATTTTAAACCTTTCATTTAGCAAATCATAAATTTTCTAAAATTTGACCTTTCAGTAATAATGACCTCTATGAAAAGTTATCAAAGTGTGCATTTGCCTTTTCAAATCCTCCTTAATTAGTGAAGCAGAAATTGTCATCGATATCTTTCTTTTGTTGGCTCTGTCACAATATATGAAATTAATTCAGCCTTTTATGTATGCATATTTTATAGTGCTTATGGTCTTGCAATGAATTATTTACTTTTCTATCTACAACTTTTTATTTTTACATAATGTTATTTTTGAGAATTTGACCACTTTTGATTTTAAGTCGTATTACTTGCCTCTGATATATAGAACTGTACTTTCTTTCAATACACTTGAAGATTTTACTCATATTTCTCAATCGATGTAATCTTTTATTTTGAGATTTTTTGTTACCTCAATAACATCATGTTATCTTGTCATGAATTACTCGATAGGCCAATATTCGACTTTAAATTACTACAATCAATTATTTTACTTGACGGTTTCCCTTTTGAATTTGACATTTTCAACCTCGAATCAATGCATCAATTTCTTCGATTCTTCTAAATTTTGCTGTGTTTAATGTGCTGTAACTTGATTTGATCTATGTAGTGAAGCCAAATATACTTTCAATATGTACATATACATATATTATGATATTCTATAATTTGATAGCTTTACCAACCCATCAACCTCCATTTGCAATCATAAGATTTTCAAATCTCTCATTTGATATATTCGATACATAGATATTTCGGTGTAACCAACAGTATCACTATATAGAATATCAACTGAAGTACAGTAAATTACCTCAGATATAAATTTTTTTCACTTATACCGAATAAACGAAAATTCAAAATGTGTCAAGTTCAGCTTCATATTTTTGGGTACAAAAAATGAATTTGGCGGTCTCGACAATTCCTTCCATCCAAAGCTTACTGTGGAAAAACTATAAATTAAATTTTTGCATGGAAATAGTTCTGCACTTTTCGTTTTTGCAGGGATTGGTTTCTCCCAGAATCATTCAGTAATGCATGTGATACTTCGAAATTGAAGTTTGGTGTAACTTTGGGAATCAATCGGTTTACTCTATTCCGCTTAATTGCCACAAATAGGGAAGAAATAAACCTCTAATGAAAGGTGATGAAACCATATTCAACAGCATGCAATATATTTTTACAAAAATTATTCTAGGCTTTTAATATAGGGAAAGACTATGAGATGAATTTACCATAAAGTTTTACTAAAATTCATTGAGAAATAACAGGATATATTAAGCTCGATCTCTTAGGATTAAAATGATATGCTTTAAACCAATAAAAATATGATAAAAATGAACCACTTTTTAAAAAAGTTTATGCAGTAATAAAAAATTAACAAGCCTACAATATATGCGGTAATAAAATCATTTCTGTACATTCTACTTTGAATAATGCCCCTATGGATTTTGGTTTTAAAACCAAATTAATCAAGCCTTAAGTGTTAGAAATTAAACCTTTTAGCAACATATCACTTCATACCTAATTATACTTTTCATCGATTACCTCATGTGCTAAATCTTTTTATTCAATTTAGTGCTTTGCATTTACATTTAAGTCAATTTTCTAGAGTTATAAAAAAGATGGTTCTCAATCAACTATATAAGTTTTATTACTATCTTTACTGTATTAAAAGTGTATGAATTTTTGAACGGATAAATATCTCAATCAATTCACGAACAACAAAATTAAACTGATTATATTATAAATCATTTACAATTTATATACAGATCTGAGTTAAGTCAATGTGTGATCTGTCTAATTCATTCCTGATTTATCATTTGGTGCATACAGACATATATAAATTATGTTCACTAAACTAATAGAAGAATACTATAATTTTGCTCTATTTTTTAAATAGGATGAAGCAGATGAATGGCTATGCTGAAACACAGTTATGACTGTGAAGTAAGTTCATTTCGACAGATTGTATGGGTGTATGTATTTGTGTAGTTTATAGCTTATGAAAGCGAATATCTTCATTCCGAGATTGCAAAAAAAGATTTAATCGGGTATAAACGAATTTCAGAAAGTGTACATACGTACATTACTGAATGAATATGAGTAATTCGCCTATTTTGTTGTGCTCATATTTTGTCAAAATTTAATATATACATATATATATATTCATTTAAAATGTAGAGGCTTTGTGTTAAATATATATCAGTGAACGATATGGATTTTTTTGTTCTGCATCATTAACGATTAATGCAATAGCCCTTCATTAAAACACCATTTACATACTTCAATTAATCTGCAAAAATATTCAAGTAACCTACAGCTAAAGTACTAACTTAGCCCGGCAAATCGGGCTTAATAATGACCAAAATTAATTAATGCATAAGTTCCAGAAAGTAAACATCCTACAAATGCATATGCAGAAGTTTATGCATAATTTACTCTGCAGGCAAATGCCTCTGCACAATTTATTCTGAAAGTTGAGTTCTGTTGTATGTTAATTCAATTCAGTTATTGGTATTTTAATTAGCACCAGAATGTACAAGGTATTCAAAATTTCCCTGCTAATTATAGTCACTTAGAGTGAAAATTACAAATAATTTGAGGTAATGATAACCAAAGGACAATAGTTTATTATTGATAGTGAGTCTCAAGAGTATGTGACATTGCCTCAAAAAATAATTCTATATTGTCAAATCAAGTTGTCCAGTTAAAGTGAAAAATGGCATTAAGTTGCCTAAACCAACGTTCTCAACCCATTATAGGTAGTCTATTATTGCCTGAATCACTTGAGGTAATTCACTAAAAACAAAAGTTTTCATCGCTCACTGATTATTATTTTATTTTCTTTTAATCTCGAATAACTAAATGATTGGTTAGGGTTATATTATGTAAAATGCATTATTGAACTATGATCTGTTAAGAAATTGATTTATAAACTGCTTGTAATTTGAATTTGATGACTCTTTTACCTCAAATTATTTTCCTCTAGTCCTAAGTGATAATTACAGTACGTGACTTCAGGCAGAACAGGTTCACTTCTAACGAATATTCACTAATGATAAATGAACAAAAAAAGTCCTATTTTGATTTATTCAGGTTTACATTTTCAAAGGTCACGAATTATTTCGGTTGTTCGGATTCATTCAATATATCCGACACCTATTTATAAGTGCTAGGAGTGCTAGTAGACTGGATATTATATTGCCAGTTGACCATCGTTGCGTATGCAGCAGATTTTTTAGTATTTCTACTAATCACTTCTACATGTCTATAGAAATTTTGAAGTTCATTTAAAGACGAGTTTCATTCAATGAATATGGAAATTGATTATAATTTTGTCATTTTTAAGGTCTAAAATTATTCAGAACTCATGTAAGATGAGACAGCTTAGAACAAAAGAAAAATAATTAAGAAAATGGAATAATATTTAGCAAATGATACATACGGACGAATTCTCAGACTGAATTTCATTTGGATGACTTTGCTGTTACATATCGGGACTAAATAAAATAAGATATTTTTGATGCCTTTTTATTCTGAGTTATCACTACCAATATCTTCCTCAGATATGCCATCTAAATCAGCATATGGGGAATAATAAACATTACCGCCAGAAATCGTCTGATCACACGAATAATACTCGTCATCGGTAATGCTACCCTCGCGACATTGCAACCTTGAATTATACCTATATGGGTAAAAGAGTTCAATTCAGAAAACAGTAAAGTTCATATTCCTTTAGGAACCTGTTCATCTTGTAAAATCATAACCCGATTACTGATATTTGATATATTGCACAGTAAAAAGCTCAGGACAGTTCAATTCAGCAAATATGTTAATTTTACATTGAAATCATAACTCAATGCAAAAAGTATGACATAAATGCATTGACAGATAGAGAAGTTCTGTGCAGTTCAATCCAATTTAAACTTCAGCCCAAAGATTGCTAAGACTGAAATAATTTTCCTTAGAGTTTCTTGTATTGTTCTGTTGTCATGCAATGAATGGCTAGCACTATCCAACAGTAACAGTCTGATTTATACGATCAAACCTTGCAAATTAAAATGATATATATTGAACTGTAAAGATAATCTGACCTGTGCTGAAGTGTGACTGGCGAAATTGGGTCCTGCACATTTCTAGCTGATCGATGTATCGAATTAAGATCTACAGAATCTGGCAGACAATTTTTTATACTATTCGGTTGATTACTATGATCGATCTGCACTGGAAAAATGATATCTCTCCGTTTCCACAAGTTTAACACTGTGATGAAAATAAGCACCAATATGTAGCCCATTGTAACAAAATTATCTGTTGGGCTGAAATTCAATTGAAAATTATGAATAATGCTCTGTGGCAAAGGAAACAAAACTCGCCAATCCAGTACTCGGCAAGCATCGGGCGTAGGGCAAGGTTTTAAAACTGATCCGAACTGAACACGCCCCACTGCCGCATTTGTTGTAAACTGTAAACCATCATACTGCCATAATCGAGTTAAGGCGGTTGTCCAATCTTCATCGTCCTCAACAATTTCATCGCTTTCAAAGAGCATTAGGAATTGAGCCCCGAATGCGCTGAATTAAAAAATGCATTTTACAACGTCATGTGCTATGGTAGGCTTGTACTTAAGTCTATATGTACTTAGCTCCACATTCAAGCCAAAGTATATTGCATATTATATAAAAGGGTTTGCAATTGTTTGAGTAACTCTTAGTTAAGTCATCATATATTTTTCCATAACAAAGTGTGGATTTAAGGGAGGGAGCTACTTTTTTAGTAGATCGAAACTTTTTGCCGAAGCAAAGGTGCAGAATGCACGAGCACAAATAACCATATACCAACTAATCACGGCTAAAAATGTTCAAATGAAATGAAATTTATATTATATTTTTATTTTTTTGCGTTGGAAATTTTGATCTAATGGTTAAAGACGAAATAGTTCTAATCCAGACTGTAAATTTTCCGCTTGGAAAAAGAATCAAGTTTTAGCTCTGTGTATGTAAATTTTTACATACAGTTGATATTCTGTAAACCGATGATACTCTCTATGATATATTCAATTTTTTTATAGCTTTTGCTACTCTGCCGACCTTAATATGGTAATGTATATTGCCATTTCAAATTCGATATATTCGATGAACTGATATTTTCGTTAACCGATGCTATTGGTTAAATGAACAGCTAATATAAATAACACACTGCTTACATTCACATATGTATGTATGCAATAGTATTGGAAAGGTTTCAGTACAAATAGACACAAACTAGCAGGAATTCTATTCATTCATACTATCAATGGCATATATTTCGGATAAAATGGTCATATGACTTACAAAATTAATTTTCATTAGTGCTAGAGAAATATGAAACGCAAATTAAAAAAGTAAACTTCAAATGTAGTAAATTCGCTTTGCAAAGATTTTCACTGAAAATGAATAAACGGAGAAGTCATATCGTTCCAAGTTCAGCATCGATTTACAAATAAAATATATAATTTATTCAGCAATCTGGGCAGATTTGTTCATCCGTAATCTACTGTACTTAAACTATGATTTAAATAAACAAATCAATCAGATCAGCCCCAAACTAAAATTAATCTGTAACTTTATCAACTATGTTTTTCTAGAGGGACTTACTTGATATTCGTTTCAACAAATTAATTTTTATTATTCCCTTTCAATTTTTACTTGTACTACTCAAAATAACTGATGCATTTGATTTAATATTTTATCAAGGTCACTTACCTCAAAATTTTTCCATCATAATTCAATCTACCTTGAATTCCATTGAACAAGTCCAAATATGCATCAAAAAGACGCACATATTCGCCTAGTTGTAATTGAAACGATACATTTTTTTTTGCTTTATAAACTTTTTCAAAGTTCAGTAATCTACTGGTTAGATGAGTGAAATAAAATTCTTGAAAAATTGGGGAGACAAGAAACTTCAAAAATTCTAGAATAAAATTTTTTATGAAGGTGCCACTTGCACAAAAAATCAATCCTGCAGTTGAATCAAGTTCACGAAGGAGTTTCGTTTAAGTTTGCACCTACCAACTAGGTCCACACTAGTATGAAGTTTAACTTGTAAACTAAATGGGAAATTACTCCACGCAGAAATCAGCTAAATATAAACTCATTGGAAACAAATGTAGCCCTAGAACAGAAAATCCTTACCCTTCTTTTACTAGGCTTTCAATAAATCTAAAGAATGGATATTTTGCGCTTTGAAGCCAAATACAACTTGGTATTTACAAGTGCTTGAGTTTAGATAAATCCATAGATTGAATCATATCAAAATTCAGTTGACGGCATCAAAAGTCAAACAATCTGCGCCTGTCAATATTTTTGACTTTGTAGCACAGTTTCAACTATGAATCTAGGATGAAACACCGCTTCATGTGTGTAACAAGAAAAAACAAGTACATTAGATAATGGGCAACATTGCTGCAGAGCTATGTATGAATATCGCAACAACCTTACCTCTCAATTCTTCAGCGTGGTGCACAATCACAAGTGCATTGGAGCCACAAGAATGCTCAGCCTTTACTACAGCATCCACTAATATTCTTTTGCCAGCTGATAAATCCTCGTTTTCATGTACTGCTGAAATAGCATCAAGAATGTCTACATGAACTTCATAGCCAGCCTATATGCATAGATGATAATCAAAATTGAAACATCCATAAACCAACTAATACATTTGTAAAATTAGACGCACTAAGCTCTAACATGAAGATCTCAACCATAGAAATTGAAACATTTGATCGATTGGATAGAAATGCATGAAATGATAATAAATATTAAGCCATCCTCATCCGAAAATGCCAAAAAACAAGCGGTTATATTCTTTGACTTAATGGGTCTAGTATTGGAGTCTATTAACGCATTGCTTCACCACATAAGGAGAGTTACAGTAAATGATCTTAAGAGCTGGAATTCAGAACTGAAAACAATGAGTCTGAAATGACCCACCATGAAAGTACCAGTAACACTCAAGGAATTGCATAGCTGTTCGTAATTATTTCAAACTATACATTTTCAGTAAATAAAAATTTTTTAAAAGAAGGAAATATAATGAAGCTATTAGTAAATTGGTCTTCAACGGAATAAAATTGAAATAAGATCATATAGACACCTTTAAAATGTCATCATCGGATGGCGCAAAGCATATTTATTCTTCAAAGAGTTATAAAATTAAGAATTTAAGTACCAGATAGAAATCACCGATCTGAAATAGAATATCTTATAGTGGATAAATTATTGTTGAATTCAAAAAAATGTGGCGAGCTATTTTTCATATAATGAGTATAGGAAAGTATTAGAAGTCTCACATCAACATATAGAGCGCTGGAAATGTCAGCAGCAACATGTGCTGCATTTTCCCCAAATATTGCAAAAGCCTGAGAGCAATTAAACAAATGTAAGATAGGATAGAGATTCAATTACCTTACAGTAAAGATGAACTTACGTTGCATACATTAGGCGTCGCAAATCGGAAGTATTGCTTTAGTTCACTATCTGCGAAAACAAATAAAAGTTCTCGCAAAAGTCCGATGAGAACTCTACTTAATTTCAGACTTACATAAGCCTCCATCCCTTTCCTTAAGTGAATAAGGTAATTTAGCATCAAAATCCTTATATATTCGTCGGGGACATTTAATTGCCATGGCTTGGCCGTGTGTGCTTACTTCTATTAATTTCTATCGTTTAATATTTAAAATATATTGACGGTTCCAGCATTAATGTTAACGTTAAGAAATGTAAAATCCGGGTATAGTTTTTAATTACGTCACTTCAGATTTTCGCCTAAAAGTTATTGTAGGTAGCACTAGTTCCGATCCGCCCGGCTCGATCTTGACACAAATGAATCATACCAGCCGAATTAGGCCTAGTTAGACACTTGATTTATGAATAAGCTCAGCTCGAATGTCAACTCGGCTTAGTGTTTAGAACAATACTATTGAAAAGTTAAGCCGAGCTGCTTAAATATTTTATTTGGCCTCACTTGAAAATTATTTGCGCACTTCTGAAAAAAATTTCTTGTCTACATTTGAAATATAAGCTAAATAATTTTTTTTGTACCAATCACTGCTAAACATGATGAATATGAGAGCCAAATTTTATTATTCTTTTAATATATTAGGATTCAAGCCTACCTGAATCTGGTTATGATACCAATATTTAAAAGTTCATATATTTTGCCCCATGATACTGAGGGATAAATTAGCTTACCACTAGTTCAATAACTATTAAGTGGATCTATTCAAGTTCATTCACTGAATGGGAAAGAGTATAATCAGGAGTATCTCATGTTGGACTGATATGTTAGTCAGCAATGTATTTTCTATGTAGTTGACTTAGAACTGAAGCTTTTAAGTTTATTGTCAAATTTCTACAACTCTGGCCAACATTTCAGACAATTTGCATATTTCCTCAAATGCAGTTTTGTAACAGCAGTTATCACTTGTTTACCAAAAAATTTCATGATTAGTTCTACCTTCTCCTGCAATGCATGAATGTTAAGAGAATTTATCAAAGATATCTAGTATGTTAGAAATCAACTTTCATCTTCATCAAACTCAACTCTAATATCCATCTCTGGTTCTTACCACTCCAAATGTCACTTCAATGTTTCCCGTTCTTCACCAAAACATTACCACTCTTTTAGCATCTGTCTAAGCATAATAGTCAAGCACTTTATTCATAGTTAATAGCAAATAATATTTTTTGTGTTGTTTTTCTTCTTCCTAGATTGCTTCTCTTACTTTTTGGCATAGTGCCTTGCCCCAATATCAACATTGCAGTAGCTTTAATTCTAACCTTTTTTTAGCAGGTAAATTATATCTCCAGTTTTATTTCTAGGTGCATAATTTCTTGAAGACTATTATTTTAGGATTTCTTGTTTTATGTAAAAAGTTAAAATGTATAGTTAAAATTTTGTTTATTAAAACTGAAAATATACTTCAAAACTACATTTATTTTAAGTATTTTTGATGACATTCCTTCTCATACATCATGACTTCTAAAAAATAACTAAAAATGTTAAAATAAGTTTTACTTATACACATAATCATGCCAGTAATATGTTTGGAAAAAGTTATAAAAAAGTTTTTCAAGTGCATTAAGCATTGGGTTGGAACATTTTCTGAACTTCTACATAAATAATTAAATCAAGCTAGTATATCAAACTGCATTGGCTCTATATTTAACTCAAATATTTTTTATAATTAAGACTCTGCAACTTGCTTAAAGTATGATAAAATATCTTCTGAATTTAAAAAAATGTTTATAATTTGGCACTTTTGTAAACCCATTTAAAATCAGCATTTAAAGTAAGCATTCAAGATCAATTTAATTAATTGTTTACTAGTTGTTCTTTAAAAAAGTTCCAGAAAATAAAGCTGAGCAAATTTTGAAAGCTTCATATTAAATTTTTGTGCAAGCTTTTTTTTACACAAATGGTATTTATCCAAGTGAAAAGTTTATGATGATCTAGTAAACAGTAAAGAGCGTTATAATGCCACAATTATCATTTAGTACGGAACAATATAATTTTCCAACAAATATAAAATCTTTTCATGAATAAAGCAAATATCTTGAAATAAATTTTTAATACATTTTCAAAAACATTTCTTAAAAAAATCTGCATGCAAGCTTAGTGTAGTGCTGTTCTTTAATAAATACAAAAAAGTAAATAACTATAAAAATGTATGGAGATGGAAAGATGAGAACATCATGAAATAACAACATTATGAAATTCAAGCATTATGTGATTGAAAATTCAAACAAATAGACTTGGACTTTACATGTTATACTTTAATTGGTTGGCATATTTTCAATAAAATATAATTTTTTGCAATTTTTTTCTTTTGTGACAGGCAAATAGTGTCGAATTTGGCTAACAAACTTGCATCGGCAAGTAAAAAAAGGTTCAAAATTAGTCAACATAATAGCAGCTGGATATTAAAAATTGAAATATTTTGTTGGTTAAATAAATTTCAGCCATTATTGCAATAAAGATATCATATGAAGCACACCACTTATATACAAAGAAAAAAACTCACTCAAAATACTGTCGGTCATTGAAAGCAAGAAAAATGAGGATTCAATGCAGTAAAAAGAATTTTTGAGACTGTTTTGAAATTGAGTCATTATTTATTCAATAGTAGTACTGGTAAAGACTTGCATATCTTATAAATGTCTTTTTATGATGGTTGGACTGGAGAAGAAAAACTAAAATTTGTGTAGTTTCCAAACATAATTTTATTAGATTCTTACTTTTTATAGAGATGAAATCTAGCACTCTTATTTTAAATCCTAATACAGAATGAGTTTTTCAAAAAGTGGCTGCTGAACAGCACTTTTTGCAAATTACTATAAAATGCTGCTAGACAACATTTTGAATATGTCACTGAATTTACATCCATTAACTTTCCATTGAACTGCTCCAGAGTAAATTTAAAGTTGCATATATCTTCATAATGTATGATATACTCAAAAAATGTAATGTGATCTTTTGCAATTGCTAAACATCCCTTTGAGCAAAGGATTGTGTTTAAGCAGTACCTCACAATTCCAATATTTTTAATGTGCAAACTGGCATTCAAGTGAATTTCAGACATCATCGACTCCATAAAAAGTATTCAGATTGTAGGCATTAAAACACGTTTATAACTAACTGCTCTTGCTAATAGAGGAAGTGAATCCTGTGAATTTTTTCAAAAAGGTTCAATACCAAAGTAGTAACAGAAACAACTAACTGCTCTTTTAACAATTCTGAAATATGGTGCTATGAACCTGAAAATTTGCCAAAATGATGATAGCTAAAATCTCACTAAACCAAATTTGTTACCTAGATTACATTTTATGCTCCCTTCCCTTAGTACACTGGGAAAAAAATTCACTACTTTTCATCGGTGCAATATATTATCAATACGTACTAGCTAAGATGTAAGATATTTAGAAGCCGACAGATCATGTCTTTTTATACTCAAACGCTGATAACTATTTAGCTATTTTTGACCAAAGAAAATCAACTACTATTTGAATTTCTGCATTGATAAAACTAACTGAACTGAAATTATTGTTTCCGCATTTGAAGAACAAAGCCAATACGCATAATTCTTGCAGCTTTTCATCAGAAAATAGCTCTTACAATCCAGAAATGTGGTACACTATCAATATCAAACGTGCTCACCCGATGAGATTTCTTTGGATTTCATAGTGGACAAAACTGGTGTTCCTAACCATGGATTAGCGAGCAGTTTAGTCTTTGCTTGTACTCGAGCCGGACAAGTTATAGGTTAATAAAATATTTCTAAGTAAAAAATTGATAACATTCACAGCCGTAAAAAAGAAGTTTCGAAGTGAACACTACACTGAAAATACCTACTTGAAAATTATTCTACTTCAAAAGCAATCAACCGATTTCATCAGTATTTAATTGAATTCCCGAAATTTAAAATAGAGTTCATTGAATTGTAATTTCTACTTAACATCACTGAAATGTTGAATTCAATGAAAAGAATCGAATTACAACCGATTGTGGTTGATTTTTTGGTTCTTGAGCACTCTCAATACATTCATTTCCAATGACAAAATAATAGAATTTGTTTATTGCACCATATCAAATTTTCAATGAAGTCGATATTCCAAAAACAGATACCATCTGTTGGACCAAACCTATCGGTTAATCGAATGTGTCTTAATCTCTAGAATCATCAATAAAGTCCAGCAAATGATGCTGGCGGAGTGTAGTAAAAAATTAGAATGCACCATTCAGTAAATACCGATTTAAAACAAATGCCGATTATTGATTTCAATTCATCTCACATGTGGACTACTTAAGAAATAAAAGATTTTTGGAATACCTCAGAAAAATTATGGCAAACTGGAAAGTGTTGTGGAACTTGCAAGGCCCACCAAAGTGATTCATTATGTACGAAATTTGAAGCTAAACTCGGGGCAATATGTTTTTTCTGCTACTTCTTTAATTACAATGTTAGTGAAAATTAATAAATTGCAAATTCGTTATACCCGAAGTTTACTGCATGTATTAATATTATAAATGCATCAAAAGTTACCCGATAAATGGGTCTAGAAACGCAGGTTTACGGGTAGGAATACAAACAAGATCCGTATCAAACAGTTCGATGAACTGTTCATTTTGAACTCTCATTTTGTGCTTTGTAAAACGACGGTATTCTTCAAATATAGAACTTAGATTCCACCTCTGTAATTTTCGTAAACACGCTACTACTGTTCCTACAATACAAAGACAAAAATTATTTTTAGCAATTAAACTACGGATATAACGAATTGTGAAGACCACCTTGTTAATATGCTCTATCCAAAATTTGTCATATCAAAATATCTAAACCTTACTAGAAGTAATCGGGACCTTTCAGTGAATTTGTGAGTATGAGTAAAAATTCGTTATATCCGATAGTTCACTGTATAAACCTTTACGGTATCCTCATCCTGAATAAAAAGCAAGGGTACAAATTTCGAATTTGATAATAATTTTAGGAATACATCAATAACGCATTGCAAAGTATTATTCCTAAAAATAAGAGGATAAGAGTTATTAATGAAATACAAAAAGCTTATAAGCTATCCTTACCCCATAAACAAGACGAAGGTACAAATCTTGAATTCAATAATAATTTTCAAGTGTACAAATGGCTCATCATCTCGCAAACAATGCGTTTCTTAAAACGTAATGATAAAAATATTTTAACCTTTACGTCATCCTTACACCCAATTCAAAATAAAGGTACAGGCTTATCCTTTGACAATAACTGTAAAAGATCCTAAACACGATCAAATAAATTTTTGATTTTTTATACTTATGTAATTGCATATTCAAACTCAGAGGATTTATTTATATTTCAGCCAGAATAAAATACATATAGACATGAAAAAAAAACGAATAATAAGTCAATCTATATATTATAAATAGTTTATTGCAAAGATAGTCTACTAAAGGAAGAGTAAGTTGGACACTTCATCGTCAAGTGCTCAAAGGTCCAACAGTTTAAGGAGATGCCCAGAGATAAAAGAGTCAACAATAATTTAAAGAGAAGCTGTCTTATCAACTGTCCAGTCTACTAAGGTTTCCAAGGATAAGATAAGTTCGACTTAAAAAGTTTCATTAAAGTTTTATAAGTTAATAGTTATCATGCCTGTCTGATGCTTTCCAGTGCTGCACATCAACATTATTGGAAAATTCACTGTATCGACTAAGTAAGACATTGCTTCAATAACTGTCTCTTCAGAAATCATGTGATTGTTCCTGTTCTTGTTTGCTAGTTGAGTAGATTCATCTTGATCTCCTAGACACACAAGTTTTATATCCTGATCTTCAATAAAACCCTCGCTAATAATAAAATACACGGAGGAAATAAATGCAGTAATCCTTCGATAGATAAAGCAGATATTATTGAATTCATCATACTTATTATGGTTAATTTTTGGATTGACAATCAATGGATTCCAAAATTAATTTATTCATATGTTGCAATATGATATGTTTCGTCTTGAATATGATATTAAGGAACTGAATTAATTAAACATTTGGATTTAACGAGCATTGACTGGGTTGATAGGCCTTACAGCTGAGGGTCAACATCATAATCTGGAAAAAGGTAAACGATGGTTTTCAAGGACAATCGTTCAAGAAAAGGATAATTAATTTCAGTTGGGAGTCCACTTCGATATAAGCCTTCCTCTACTGGCGCAAAATTCACCGGTGGGAAGAACATGTCATTCGCTGCATAGCGATGGTAATATAACTTTTGCCTTTATAACAGGATCACAAATGATTTCAAGCAGTTTAAAACGATCACAAAATTTAGATAAACTTTAATCCTTGATGTAATAGGAAACGAAATGTTCTTATTCATACGAGTTTATTTGTATTAAGACATTACGCAGGTTATTTAAAGCTATTTAATGTTAGTTAAGATGATTTAGTGTGATATGCTGTTTTATATTTTTTAGCTATGCCCAGAAAAAAACTGATTTAGAAAAGTGTTTTCAATGGAATTTTAATTAGGACGTAGATAGTGCTCATCGGTAATACTAAATCTACATTTTATAGTGATGTACAATAACCAAGGCTTCTATTCTTCATCAAATCGACCCGAAGGTCCTCCTACTGCTGACTTGTCATGGGGCCAAACCCCTGTAAACTTGCCAGTGCCGGGTGGAGTCGTTCGCAAAGATACAGGTGGAAGTATTTCTCAACCCCTAAAACCTCAGTTATTTCCTAACTCAGTAGGATACCAGGATCCTTATAGAAGCTCTGGGGCTCAAAACCAAGTGAGTTTTTCAACGTTGCAATTGTTGTCATTTGTATTCTATCAATCGAAGTTCGTTCAGATATAAAAATAATAAATTTTAATATTTGATATCAAATTCAAATATTCATTACATTTTAAGTGAATTTTATACGAAGTCCTATTTAATTAATTGTGCGCTTTCCTCTAACACTACTGAGAAATGACAAATATTTCAGTGAATGTCATGGTCTATTTTTTTTAAAACTACATTAGTATGGTGTACATTAACTTAGGAAGATATCATAGAGTATTAAATATTGTTAAGATTTAGTAGCTTTCAGTATAATTTAATCTGTAAAAATCAACTAGATGCTGCAAGTAAAAATCAACTAGATGCTGCAAGTAAAAATCTTACAGCTTTATAAATGTGATTCTAAACAAGATGGTAACGGTTGTAATCTTCGAATAAAAGGTGATTTCATGTATTAACAAGTAGCAGAAAATCATATTTTTACAAGTTCAACATCAGCTTTTTGGATATAACGAATTAGTTCGGTGGTTCCGACAAATTCCTCAATTCTGAAGTTTACTGCAGATGGAAGATATTATCAATAGATAATTATATGAGTATTTTAGTGCTTTGGACAAATTTTGTCGATACTATAGGTCATGATACCTTAACAAAGCATGAATTTTGAGATAAAAATATTTGAATGTGTTAATAATAAATGATAAGTTTTTTTATGTAAATATTCAAATAATAGATTCACTATTTTTTAACTTTAAATATTAAGTATTTTTTTTATTTATATAAAATAGAAACACACTGTAATAGATGTTATCAAACCGTAACATTTTTATAGGAGCTAAACTAGAATCATTTAAAAATAAATAATTTAGAATTACAAGCATAAAATTCAACTTTTTCTCAACGTAGTATAACATACTTACCAACACCGTACAGTGGTAAACTTCGGATACAAAGGATTTGATCCGACTGCTTGATTCATTGGGTTTTTTCCAAAAAACTGAAGTTGAACTTGTCGCAATGTTGCTTTTATAATTTATTCGTTGAAAGTGAAAATGCATTTTATCCAGTATTTATATTTTTCTGTATGTATGGGTACAGCCGCCTCCCCCGCCACCACGTCAACAAAATTTAAATCAACGTACCCAGGAAACGCAGGATTGGAATCAATGGGCTCCTAGCGCAGTAAACGAGCAAATGTTAAATGTTGGTGGGAGTATGGCTCGAAATTTTATTAGCAACAATGTTGCTAAATATCAGCCTGGTATGAACATATTCTGGCTCTCTCTCAAGTATTATTTTTCGGTCGATCACGCGTATATTGCGAGAAAAATAAAGTTGCTCTTGTTCCCAGTAATCAAGAAGAACTGGGATAGGGTTTCGACTGGTGGGGTTGTGATAAGCAATGGAGACTCTTCTCTTGAGGTTGGTTTACAATAATTTTTCAGTGTTTAAGGAACTGTTAAATTTGGATTTAACGAATTCACTCTCATTGAGTTTTTGTACGTCACAATGACACAAAGAGGAAATATTTTGTTCAAGTGTAACTTCAGATTTTCAGATACAAAAAATTATTTTGGTCGTCCTGGCAAATTTGCTATTTCTGAAGTTACAGAACTATTGCTCTTAATTTTGAAATATTGTTCTGATTCATAAAATTTAATCATAATTATCCATTTTTGCCTATGAAAAGTTTAATGTAATGCCTACTGTATTTACCAACTTTAGTAATAATTATTCCTATACATTTTTTTTATAGTAATAGTATAGGATTAAATAGGGGGAGACAGAACTTTCACTAGTTTTACTAAATATCTATCTATCTATATATGTTTGTACATGTTGTTAGATTGCACAAAAACTATCAGAACAGTGAAAGGTGAAGGAAAAAAACACCGAATTTCACAGTATATGTTATCCCTGAACTTGCTTAACATATTGACACTTATCGACCTTCTTGTCATGAAACTTCTAGAGTAGAATGGTAATACAATTCTTAGTATCATCCAACCAATTTATATATAACGGTGGTGGTGGCTGTGCAGTAAATCATTCGTGATTCTTCTCACAATTCTATTTTTCAATTGTAGAACTCAAAATTCTTTAATTTTTGCCAATTTTACTAAAAATATATATTTATATTTGCACATGTTTTTGGAATAGTTGTCTCATATATATATATGAGTAATATATAAAATGGTGAATGTCAGTAATTTAAGACAAAAATCTCAATATGGGCAACAATGTTTGCATCTTTTGCTATGAACATATAAGCATGCATATATTTTATAAATTTCAGTAATAAATTTGTTAGGATAATATTTGTGGATTTACAATGCTTATGTAGTAAATGTTGGATTTGTTGAATAAACGAGAAAGTCATATTTTCTCCAAGTTCAGCATCATGTTTTAGGGTAAAATGGGAATGTTCGATGATGCAGACAAATGTGTTGTATCTGAAGTTTGCTCTATGAATATATACAGGAAATGTATTTTTCATCCATTGTCTATATAGAGTGCTTCCATATTTTTTCTCTATTTCCAGTATGCAAAGCCGACATTCGACGAAAATGCACCGGACTTGTATCTACCAATGATGTCATTTGTTACGTATGCATTGATTACGGGCTTTGTTAAGGGCAGAGCCTCGAACTTTACTCCGGATGTAAGTTTAGAACTTCTGTATATAGTATGTATGTATTTGTCAGTGGGTATGTATGCATGTACATATGTTTTACATCATAAATGTTGAAATAATTTTATCTAATCCTACCGCATCATCAGCACCCCGCGAATCATATGCTTTTTTCCTTAGAATTTAGCCGAAAGTAACTATCTACATCTGCCATTTTTATCATATAGAAAGCTTCCACAATAAAAAATTTGTTAGGACAACCGAATTAATTCGTTTAAAACAAGTTGATTATTGCAAAGTTTGCTGGGTGCATATGCGTATGCTTACAGTACGTATATCTGATACTACCCATAGAAGCATTTGTTGCTATTTAGAAAGAGGTAAGCTACAATTCTGAAGGTGAATCATATTGGCATCATTCCAGGTGTCAGTATTCCAACAGTGCAAGTTTTTGATGTGGTATATTTATTTAAATTAGAAATTTCGAATGATATTTTTGCATTATATCTTATGTACGTTTCAGGTTTTGATTGAAGTTCTAAGCAGCGCAATGGTTGTACAGTTACTGGAAGTACTAGTTGTACGACTAGGTGTATACTTACTAGGAGCAGCAACTAGCTTACTAGATATAATATCCTTCACAGGGTACAAGTTTGTAGCTCTCTGCATTAATATGGCAGGTAATATTATTTTGAACCGTGCGTCGATTATTAAACATCTCATCTGCAATCAAACAGCTATGGATCTGTTCTTTATATAATTCTTCATTAACTAAAGAGCGTAAAATTAATTCTTTCAACAGTTCATCGTAACTCAAACAGTTTAAAACAGTTCATTAAAATGTGTAAGATCAGCTCTCAAAGTCACAGAAATATTACAACAACAGGTCAATGTTAAGAAACATCCAGAGATTTGTTGATAGAGTCACACATGAGCAGTTATGCATCATTTAAAATTGGCTACATATCAAGCGCTTAAATGTCCAACTTAAGGAGGTATCCAAGTATACAAGAGACAAAATATTCAATTGAAGAGTCATTGCCTTGTCAGCTGTCCAGTTTTCTAAGGTGCCTGGAGATACAAGGTGCCCAACTTGAGAGGGTTCACACTAGCTGAAATCATATGAATGCTTATTAAATATTTTCAGAATTAGTTGATAAAAAAAGTGTAATCAAGTGTAGCTAAAAAACTCTAAAAAGAGTTTGATTTTTTTATGCTCTTTATATTAAATAAGTTTCCTAATAGTTACGTGTAACTCGAAAGTATTTATATGACTTATGTATGTTTCTAATAAATGAACTAATAAAACACTTACGAAAAACAGTTCAAATAACCTCTGAAAAGCTACAAATTATTTTTAATGTGCATAGGAACTGTTTTAAGGAGGAATTGCCCTATTTTAGGCATTCCTACATAACTTGGACGTTTTTTAATGTAAAAATTGATTCTGAAAGGTCACAAAATGCGTTTATTTTTCCATTTTTTGCATTATAAATTCTTCTCTAGGATGTACATTAAAATTATTGTTCATATGTACCTAAAAGCTCTTTTAGGAAGAATTGCTGGATTTTAGGCGTCCCGAAATTAATATCCACTAGATGATTAATTTTCTGTTGTTTAAACTATTTATGACAGTTGGGCTAATTTTTGGACGACAAGCTTACTTCATCGCTCTATTGTATACAAGTCTTACGAGTGCCTATTTCATGTTTAAAACAATGAGCTGTGCGATACCATTGGGATCTTCTTCGAGAGAAGTGATCATGATTGGATTTGGATTTCTTCAAGTTGCCGGAATTTGGTGGCTGGGAGATTCGAAAGATCTATACTAGCCTACAGAAATGCTATGTTATTGTATATATAAATATACTGTGCTTCAGATGTCAAATTCAGTCTTAGAGAATTTTCAAATACAACGAGTTAATCAAAAAGTCATATTGTGCCAAGTTCAGCTCCATTTTTCGGATAATGTACAGTTATGGTGCATGAATTGAAACTGTCGGTTGCACAAAACTATCAGTCAATCAGCTATATCGAATTAAAATACCAACATACACCATCAAATTGAGTTTATCGAGTGGGGAAACTATCAAATAATGAGATATGCTGTCATCTGGGCCATTGATTTAGGGCATATCGAATTTCTGATATGACAAATTAAATATGCCAGTACAGATATATTACATCTGAAGTTTACTTTATGAAACTATTCCGTGTGCCCTTGCTTCGCCCAGGACTCTTTGCGGTATCTCCCTTGTTATGCTTTGACTAATTTTTTTTGTTCTGCTTATTTTCTTTCTGCTCAATTTTAACTGTGTTAACGAAAAACTGTTCGGAATTCTCACACTACCTTCATGCCATCTAATAAATAAGTTTTTAGAAAAACTGGTATGCTATACATCGCGAACACTGGTATAGTACAAATTTCTTTCATTGTCAAAAAACATGAACAACTGGAATAGAATGGAAGCTATTTAAATTTTAGTTTTTATTTATATAAAATTCAAAAGTTACTTTTTTGTGAATAACGGTCAAAGAACACATTTTCCAAAGCAAATTTTTTTATTGTTTGTATTGTCTATTATATAAATAATTCCCCAAGTTGGACATATGAGCACATGAGAATGAAGTGTCTAAATTCAAAGAATGCCTGCATTAATTTCATCTGAACAAAATTGGAAACATATGTGTTAGGAATTAACTCCCTTAGGAATTAATTCTGTTTTTATAGCTGCGGTCGGTGTTTATTTATGACGTTCCAAGTAAATTGGCTACACAGATTCTAGTAAGGTTTTATAGTTTGTTGTGTTACTAAAGTTAGCTCACTTCTATCAACACAATTAGCGCATGATGAATACATATATTTCTGTCACAGTTTCTTGTGCTTAGTTGTGTTTCATGTTTCTAACAATATGTACCATTTAAAATACTAAAATAAAGCCCTTCTCTAAAAAGGGTGACTAATTTTGAGCAGCAAGGA
Organism: Vaucheria bursata; assembly: GCA_032358265.1. Lineage (NCBI taxonomy): Eukaryota > Xanthophyceae > Vaucheriales > Vaucheriaceae > Vaucheria > Vaucheria bursata. The sequence continues at coordinate 1,019 of JAULBW010019209.1, read as the reverse complement.
ATTAGACACCTTGGTTGAGTTGAAACAGAACAGGAAGTATTGCTAGTAATCAAAGTTATAAGTAAAAACAGGCCATTAATAGATAGGCTTTATGGTTAAAGTGATGAAAGCAATTGGCGATGCCAAAAAATTTTCTTGAGAGGACTTGATTTCCAACTTGTATTGTGCAAGATGCAATATAAATATCAAAATTCCATTCTTATTTTAGAATAGTACTTGATGTGATAGAAATAGCCCTAGATAAATCAATAACTTTTTGTTTCAAAACACCTTTGCACTCATGTCACTTATTTTATTCAAAAAACTAACAAATTAGGAAGCATTTTATGGCTGGATATTATTTTTCCATGTAAAATAAATTTTGTGCTAACATTACACAAGTAACACCTACTGAACTTCTAGCAATATGAACTAGGATTGAAACATAAAAATAGTCAGCAGTATTCCCAACCAGGCACTATCAAAAAATTTTAAGGGTTTAGAGACCTGAAATGGTCTGAAAAACTGTTATCTGAACTTCTATTTTATGCTTACTTTAAATTTTATATCTTTTTGCTATTTTTTCTAATAAAACTCCTAATGGTCTTGGATAGCGGATCTGTACTGCTGCAAAACAATTATAATATCTAAGGAGTTCTTGAAAAATACCATTGTTGCTAGTAAGTTCCTTACAATTATTAACTCATTTATTTAAATAATGAATTGCATGTCTGCAAAAAGTTTTGACCCTCATCTTTGTAAAGTTGAAACTACAATAAATTTTCTGTCTGTTAGTACTTATTTATCCATAGCATCATTCAACATCCAGTCAAAATAGTCCTAATAAATTGTTGAGATAAAAGAGAGACGGTACAGTGATATAATATATGTGTACCTAAGAATGGGGGTGAGGACCAATGTCCGGCAGAGGGTAGACAGCAAAAAAAGATTTAATAAAATATAAAAAGTTTTATTAAACTTAAGAAGAGTGAACATAAACACAAGACTGAACAAATAAACATGTTCCCGCTAGCTCCTGC
>JAULBW010019098.1:0-92572 GCA_032358265.1 Vaucheria bursata | reverse complement strand
TCGCCGCCGGTGCCCTAGGTCTTCGCGTCTCGCGGCGGGCCGGCCCGTTGGCCGGAGAGGTGTACCCCATGAAAGAGCACGACATCGTCCGGGCGGTGATCCTGATCGTCGGTCCGGCTGCAGGGCTGGCGATCGGCATGGCTTGGGCCTACGGACTGTTCACCTTCGTCCGCTGGGCGACCCACCCCAAGCACGCCGCCGCCGCTCGCGTGACCCAGCTCCGGGACCTGGCCGCAAAGCTCCGCAACGTCGGCGAGCCCGAAGAGGCCGCACGCCTCACGGCCGAGGCTGACCAGATCGACCGTGAACTGGCCCTCGGTGCAGCGCACAAGCTCTTTCCCCGAGTGGAAGGGGACGACCGATGACTTCCCGCGATCGTGAGCGGTCCGGATCCCTTTTCGGACACCAGACCCACGCACCGCCCCCGGAACCCCCGCCGGCGTCCACCGGGCAAGAGGTCGACCTGGCGGAACTGGTCTACGCCTCGGAGTCCTGCCGACCGGACTGCTCCGCGTGCGCGGGATCCGGATACGTCCCAGGGCCGGAGCTGGAACCGCTCGACTGCCCCCGCTGCGTGAAGCCCAAGCTCAATCAGGCGTGCGAGGACCTCCGCCGCCGCTCCGGACTCTGGATCTCCGCGAGGGACATCGGCGATTGCCCCGCCGGCGTCCTCTGGTGCTGGGAGATCCTCACGCCAGGTGGGGAACGTCTCCCCATCGCCATCGAACACGACCGCAGCACCGACAGGGAGCTGCTCGTTTACCTGACCGGGGTTCTCCACGGTCAATCCTTCGTCCCTTTCTAGGAGTGTCCCCCATGTTGCGAGAGAAGTGGTTCTACATCGCGTCCGGCGTCCTGCTGTCGTTTCTGGCGTGTGCCCTGCAAGCCATCAAACTCAGCCAGGTCGAAGAGCGGCTCAGGAAGATTGAAGGCGAAATGCCTGTTCTTCCGGTCGAGTACGAGCCGATCAGAAGTGCTCCCGGGCACCCCTTGAAGCCAGCCAGCTAGAGCGGTTTCTGCCGTTCGCCAGCCAGCTCTCTTTCCCTCCGCACGTTCCGCCCGGGTGCCCTTGCGCCCGGGCCTTCTCTGGAGCCGATCAAATGGGCCAGTCCCGCCCCGCATTCAAACTGCAAGCCTGGAAGATCTCCGAACTGGTCCGGTCCCCACTCAACGCCCGGGCCGGCATCGAGGACGACGACGCGACTAAGGAACTTGCGGCCAGCATCAAGGAGCATGGCATGCTCCAGGACCCGGCCGTGACGACCGACGGCCGCATCATCTACGGCACCCGCCGGGTGTACGCCGCCCAGCTCGCCGGCTGGAAGCTCCTCCCCTGCAAGACATACCCTGCGAGCCTCACGCCGATCGGGGAACATACGATCCGGATCGAGGAGAACCTACGCCGCAAGGACCTCAACCCGATCGAGCGAGCCACGGAGCTGCAGAGCCTGGTCGATATGCAGCCCGGGAAAGCGAAGCAGCGTTCCGCCGCCGGCCTGCTGTCGATGACAGAACAGGCGATCTCTCGAGAGCTGGAGCTGCTCAAGCTCCCGGACGCCTGGAAGCAGCTCGTGGCGATCGGCGAAGCGGATCCCACACACACCCGCTGCGTCCTGCAGGCCGGCCGGCTACATGAGAGCCTCCCCGACCAGCTCGCCGCCCGGTTCTCCGACATGCGGGCCTCGCGGAACCTATCCGTGAAGGAGTGGGAGGCAGAGACGGAGAAGGTTGTCGAGGATCTGTGCAAGCCTGTTTGCTCCGAGACGTCCAAGGGGATTCTGCCGCACTTCGCCCCGCACCGGGGAGAGCTGGACGTCCGGGAGTGGAAGGGCCGGCCGGTCGCGTTCAATCTCCGCTTGTGGCACGAGCTGAACGCGGGCCAGGTCATCAAGAACCTCGGAGCCAAGATCGAGAAGGCCGACGAAGAGGCCGAGGCCGATCGCAAGCCCCCTGCCCTGTCGCTCCGTCAGCGGATCGCTTTGAACTGGTTCAATCACCGGATGCTCGCGTTCCTGCACCGACACCCGGGGAGTGCGATCAAGTGGCTGCCGCTGCTCGACGTCTCCCACACCGCCACGCTGGAGGCGATCGCGAACGCCCGAGCCCTCAAGGAATGGAGTTCGGATCCGATCAAGGCGATCCCGATCGTGAAGCGGGTCGGCGTCTCCGGGGCGCACACGTTCCTGTGCAACTACCTCAAGGAATTGGCCGCAATTTGCCTCAAGGCGAGGAAGCTCATTGCCCGCGACTTCCACCTGGCGAAGCATCTGGCCGGAGCAATGGGGATCGACTACGCCGAGTTCCCGACGACGCTCAACGAAGACGACTGCAAGGACATCGTGAACGTCTATGGGGCGTTGCCGGCCACCGGCCGGTTCCCTCGCGGCATGGATCCGCGATCGATGGGGATCCCAACGCAATGAGTAATCGAAGGGCCTGCCTAGGCGGTGGCCAACTGTACGAGTTGTCGTTGTTGGCTACTCCCCTGCTCCACCGCTCGCAACATGTCCGCACGCTGAGCCTTGGACGGGACGGCACCGACCAGCCGCGCGGGCATGTCGTTGTACTCTTTCCCCTCCAGTAGCCGTCCAGCTTCCGACTTACGCACCCCGCCCCACTGCTTGAAGAAAAACGGTACCCGCGCCTTTCTGCACTGCTCACGAATCGACAGGACCCATTCCTCACGCATCGGTCTCGCCCCAGCTCCACTCTCACCCCCGACAATGACCCAATCGATGCCCCTCAGGTCGATGGAGCCTAGGTCCTCTAGGAGAGGCTCGATCGAGAGAAATCGAATGGCCGCTCGTGATTCTCGAAGGTCGTCGACTCGCGGCAGCCCATACTTCCGGTCTTCAACGCTAACTCCCCACCATATGTGACTCTCCGCAGCAACATCGCGAAGCTCGTTTGCCAGCAGTTGCCGCAATCGGTCAGATCGCTTCGTGAGAACTTGGTAGGTGTGCCAGTTTGCAATCTGCATCACCCGGGCGACACGCTGCACGTATTCCGTGGGCACGCCCTTGTGGAACAAATCGCTCATCGAGTTAACAAACACTGTCTTGGAGGTCGGCCACTTCATCGGCTCTCCGAGTTTGTCCTCCACCAATCGCAGATCGAACCCTTGCTCGTAGGGGTGTCCCGGCACACCTCGAAATCGCTCCGCAAACGTCTCCGCGTAGCAATGCTTGCAGCCCGGGCTGATCTTGTCGCAGCCTCGCACCGGGTTCCATGTTGCGTCTGTCCACTCGATTGATGACGTAGCACTCACCGTTCGAGCCTCCTTGTTACTTGGGGAACGTCACCCTCAGCGTCACCGCGAAGGTGGGGCTCCCATCTGCCTTTTTCGTTCGTGTGGTGTACGGCCGATCACATGCTATCTTCCCATCCAATTCCAATTTCGACAAGACCTTCTGATAGTTTTTCAAGATGAAGCGCCGGCCGTAGTTGTGCTCCTCGTACAGCTCTTTGACGCCGATTGTGCGGCCCGCATACTGCTTCAACAGCATGTCGCCGAGCTCATCGAGAGGCCTGCCAAGTTCGAACAGCCGAGGTTGCCGCTTGGTAGCCAAGTTGTACTCAAAGGAGGGTACTCCTTGACTATGCTCTGAGCTTTCATTCGCCATTACCTCTTTCATGATGTGATACCCTCGCGGATGTTTGCTCACGAATATGAGGTGATGGCTTGTTCGGCTACCTTTCGCGTTTTTGAATCTAAACGGGAGGGTGTACTTGCCACCCATTTCAACAAGAGCTTGGCACAACTCTTCTACGAGCATCAGCTCTCGCTCATCAGGATCCAAGTCCTTTACTTTGTTTTGAAGGGTCGCAAACCTCCCGTCTCCAAACAGCGCCGCCATGTGCTCTGCCACGCCGTCGTTGGGCACTCCCATGTTGATCCGGTTGTAATTGAAAAAGAAGATGCATTCCGAGGCCCACGAACCAAGCACTGCGTTGATGAGCCGCAGCGAGAGGCCTTTGTAGCCCCATGGGTCAATGAAGAACAAGGTTGGGATTGTCCAACGGCTTACTTGTTCGACAATCTTGTCGCCTACTTCCTGTGTTTTTACTTGCGGTTTGTGTTTTAGCTCTTCGATCCCGGGGATCTTCGCAATCTCTTCTGCCAGTGTGCTAGTGTTTTCTGTGTCCGCGTCATTGAAGATTGTTACCAAGTTGCTTTTGAAGTCAGGCTCGGCCAAAGCCTGCTGAAGGATGAGCAACGGCGTTGATTTTGATCCGTCTTTGAATCTGCCTGGTCCTGCAAACAGATCGATGTAGCCAATTGACGATGTTTTCCCTTTGCTCTTCAAGTATCCGAGAATTACCTTTGCCCACGCCCAGAAATATTTTGTCACGATCGCCGTCTTCACCTGCGACTGCTCAAGCTGCTCTTCGAAGAATGCTGCTGTCTTCGCCATGATTGGCCCTACCCTCCTAAACGCTGCCCTCGATTCCAGACCCGGCTGATGACTTAGAAGTCTGATCGCAATATGAACCACGTCAAGCGTAGGACTGCATCCGTTCTTTCCTCGACTCTCTGTGGTCTCTGTTGACGCCCGCTCCCGAAGGCCGACACTACTACCGGCCGCCAAGCCACGTTCTACGGGCCTCAATCATGTCGCGCCAGCGGGATCCCCTGCCCTACGTCCTCGTTTTCATTTTGCTGCTGCTGGGGCTGGCAACAGCGGCCCGAACGTACGAGAAGAGTCTGCGGGCACTCCTCGATGCGGCGAGGGAGACGGCGTCGGAACGATGAAACCTGCGGGCGGGGGCCCCCCCGGGCCACCCCCTCCTACGTCGGGGGACCCCGTCCCGGTTCCCCCCCCGTCCTCGTCAATTGGTGAACCGATGCGGGCGACCCGGGCGAAGACGAGAGTTTCGGCCGACTCCCCGCGATCGAGGCCCCCGAACTTCATCCCGCCTTTCTGGCTGTTCTCCATGTTCCCGTCGCGCAAGGCCCCGACCAGGTAGACCCCGCCGCTCCGCATGTCGGCCGAGAGCGTCAGCTCCTGCTGCCGAGTGATCGGCGGTCGACCTTCGGTCCCCTGAGCCTCGATGTCCCCGAGGCCGATGAACATGGTTGCGCGGGCCGTCTTCCAGTTCAGCTCTCGGAGCTTCACGCGAAACTGCAGCCCGACCTCCTGAAACACGAACGACCGGGACACCGCCCCGCTCTGCCCCGCCACCACCGACGTTTCGTACGGAACCCGCCTGGTGCGGTTCAACGTCGCTTCCTGGCCGTCGACCAGGAGGAACATCGGTTCCGCGACGATCCCTCCGGATCCCTTCTCGTTGACGAACTGTAGCACCCCCTTGAGGCTCGCCGTCAGATCGGTTTCGAGGCTGAGGAGCTTTCCGGAGCTGGCGTCCCCGAGGGTCGCCGCGACCTCCAGAGCTGGGACGATATCGAGGCCCAAATCCCGGATGTCCCGCCGTGTGAGCTGCACCACGTGGAGCTGCACGCACCATGTCACAGCGTCGGCCGCTTCGACCTGCTCGAGCATGTCCGCAACGCGCGTGAGGACCTCGACGGTATCCGAGACGACCACGAGCCCGTCATCGAACGCCGTGACCTGGCCGACGTCCGAGAGGCTCTGAGAGACGATCGTCCGGAGGCCGCTTTCGTCGAGCCGGCGGATCCGCTTCACATACGACCCACGATCTTCCGGCCGCAGCTCGCCGAGGACATAGATTCGGCCGTTACGGGTTACTTGGGCTCCGCATTGCCGGGCGATCGCCGACAGAGTTTCCTCCACCGTCGCCTTGTCCAGCCGCATTTCGATCGGACTGGCGAGTAGGCCCGGATCCGCCACGATCGACACGCTGTACGCTTCCGAAACCCAGCCCAGGACGGCTCGCAGTTCCGCTCCGTACAGGTCCACGCTTTGACGTTGCTCCGAGCGCTCGACCGCTTTCGTCGGTTTCACCGACTGGATCTCGTCGTAGAGCTTGGGGAACACCCTTCCCCTTCCCTGGTACGTCGGCCCCTGCGGCTGCATCCCCGGCTGTTCCACTCGGCGGAACGGGTCGAGGCACCCCGCCAAGTTTGATACGCCGGCCATCATCAAGCACCAGCTCGCGACGGCGGCGATCGATTTCGAGGACCTGGCGGCCGATAAGCGGCCCCGTTCCGATGACTTCCTTGAGGGCATAGCGGTCTCCGTTCCGCATGAGCAGCTCGTCGCCGACCAGGCCGACGAACTCCTGATTGATTTCAAAGGCTCGTTCCTGAGCCTCCCGGGCCTCCTGCAGCTCCCGGATCACTGCGTCCTTCTGTTCGAGCGACAGAGCCTCCGATCGACGCACCTGACCCTCCAGCTCACCCATTGCCTGGGTGGTCCGGTTGGCTGCCACGACCATGTCGCCGCCAGGTGCAAGCGTCGGCTGCGGTTCCTTCCGGATCGGCGGCGGAGCTGCTGCGGCCGACTTCACGAAAGAGGCGTTCGAGTTCTTCCGCTGAGCCTCCAGCGAACTCTTGAAGAACCCCGTGAGCCAATTACGGGTCGTGGGCACGATTAGGAACGCCGCCAGGAGACACATTTTCGTGACGTTGGCGGTGAGGATCGACCAGGCGTTTCGAGTCAGGAACCAGCGGACGAAATCGAGAGTCCCGAGAGTCTCGTACTGGAGCTGTCGCCGGCCCGACACCCCGCCCGCCGTGGGCGTGTTGTGGGAGTCATAGAGCTGGAAGTAGTACGGATCCCGCCCGAACTTTTTGACGTCCTCGGTGACGAACTTCCGGCCCCCGTTGTTGCGCTTCTCCTCGACGATCGTCGAGACGCGGTAGCCGTACTTCGGGAGGAACTTCGCGGCGAGCTGGGCCAGGTCGCCCCCCAGGATCCCAAAGACGGGTTCCCGCCTGGTCTCCGAGTTGATGACGATGACATGGCGTTCCGCTTCCTCCTTGAACTCCTTGGCGAGCTTGCCCTCGGCTTGCGTCACCAGCTCGAGCGTAGCCCCCTGGTGCCGCAGCTCGCCGATCCAGCTTTGCCACCGCTTCCGCCATTTGGCGTTGTGCTTCGAGCCAACGAAGTTGTGGGCCTCGTCGAGCATGATGTGCGCCCCGGCGATCGACTGGCCTTCGAGCCATTCCCAAGGCCCCCCCTGCTCTTCCTTCCAGCCCTCCAGGACCTCGGCGGGGATGAAAGCGAACCGGTCGATGATCTCTTCCCGAGTCATCGGCCCGTTCACCCCCTTCGAGCCCTGCAGGGCGTCGGCGATCTTCTCCGGCAGGAACGGGAGATTCGTGATGAGCTTCCCGGTCTCGAACCGGAGAAACTCCGTCACCGCCCAGATCACGCAAGAGAGAGTCTTGCCGGACCCCGCGACCCCGATACGGCAAGAGAGAGTTGGACGACTCATATTGGTGCAGCTCCGAACATCCACATACCGAGCCGCAGGACGATCCGCATTGCGAACAGTGCCCCGGCGGCGGTTGTGTAGGCAGTGAAGAGCATCGACCACAGCTCCCACGGGATGAACTTGGAAAAGACGGTCGTTGTCCCCGCGACCCACGTGATCGCATCGCTGATGTAGTGCTTGTATTCCCCGAGCCATGTCGCGCAGAGCGAACACTCGCAGTCCGGTTTTTCCCCGCAGCCCCAAGTGGCCCCACCCTCGACTTCCGTCGACCCGCATTCCACGCAGAACCAGTACCCGACCGCGTTCATGCACGCGGCACGGAATGCACAGATCAGGCGGGTATACCAGTCCGAGACAAACGAAACCGTCTTGTTCGCAATCGACGTCACCATCCCCTCCAGCCATCCCGGGGGTTCGTCCTCGCCACTCCCCTGGGCGTACGCCGGAGTGCCGCCGGCCAGGACGCCGACGACGAGGAGGAGCGCGATCAACCATTTCCGCAGTTTGCTTTCGTCGTTCATGATCCCTTGACCAGGTCGAGGAAGGATTGCGCGTAACCGATGATGAGCAGAGCCGAGAACGCGGTTTTCACGATCTCGGCGATGAAGTCCCAATGCGTGACCGTGAAGCCGCCGCCGCCCGGCACGTCGACCTCCCCGCTACTGCTAATCGTGATGTACGAGGGGTCCCAGCCAGACGACCAAAGGTCATCCCAACGCGACGGCTGCAGGTATGGGATACGGAGGCCATCCCCCGACGCGGTCTCCCACTCCCCTACCACGTCTTCCAGCATGGCCCCGTCAAAGCCCAGGACTTTGCCCCCGATCAGCCGAGCCATCATGCCGACGTTCAAGTGGTCGCAGTCCTGGCCCGCCCCCGGCTCGTCGGGGTCATCCGGGTCGTCGGGATCGTCGGGATCGTCTGGCCCGTCCGGGTGGTCCGGGTCCTGTTCATCCGGTGTCCCGTCGTTGTCGTCGTCCGGGTCCGTGGGATTTGGGATCCCGTCGCCGTCGTTGTCTTGATCCGGGTCCTGCTGGTCCGGAATGCCGTCGCCGTCGTCGTCGGGGTCCTGCGGGTTCGGGATTCCGTCCCCATCATCGTCCTCGTCCCCATCGATCGGATCCGGCACCCCGTCCCCGTCATCGTCCGGGTCCTGCGGGTCCGGAATGCCGTCTCCGTCGCTGTCCTGGTCGGGGTCCAGGTCGTCAGGAATTCCGTCGCCATCGTCATCGGGGTCCTGGTTGTCCGGGATCCCGTCATTGTCGTCGTCGGTATCCTGGCCGTCCGGGATCCCGTCGCCGTCGCTGTCCTTCGGCGGGGGGCCGCAGCCCTGCAGGCCAATCTCTTGATACTGCTCGACGATCGACACGCCAGGCGGCCAGGCGATGCCCGAGCCGCCCCGGTAGTAGTCGAGAACCGCAGCGTAAATGCAGTGATCGTTGCAGCCCGGGTTGCACTGGCAATCGTCCGGGCCGGGCAGACCCGACGTTCCCACCCACGGGTCATTACTCCCCCACTTCCGAGAGAAGTCCTGCGAGAAGACGATTGCGTCTTCCTGGTTGTTGATCTGATGGACGTAACAGATGTAGAGGACCGCCCGGTCCGTCGTGGTGTCCGGTGCGTTCAGGTTGTGTGCTCGCAACATGACCTTGATGAACCGGAACTGCTGACCCGGGAAGAGCTGGCAGTCCCCCGCCGCCCCGGTCATCGTCTTCGAGCTGGTTTCCTGGCAGGTGTACTGCCAGTTCCCCGCCGGCATTGGCTGGGCGTTGTCACTCGTCGCCGCCGCCGGGATCCCGCGCAGGTCCTCGGGACAGTTGTCGGCCCTCGCGGTCCCCCCGACCGCCAGGCTCAGCAGGATCCCGAGGATCCGCTTGTTGAACCGATCGCGGGCAATGATCGTCAGCCGGAACAGCATCAGGCCGAGCCCGCATGCTGCGGCATAGGCGAGGATCTCCGCCCAATACGCGATTTGCTCGACATACCCCCGGATCGCAGCGACGTCCGTCTCCATGATCTACCGCCCTCCAGCGAACGTGTTGCAGACCCTGTGCAACCGCTGCACGATCGGCAACGGGTCTTCGATGCCATAAACAAGTGCCACCTGGCCGGCGAGCACCTTCGCCGCCAGGTTGGCCCCGACGTCCAGGCCCCAAAGCGGCTTCTTCTTCGCAATCCACTCGTGCCAATCGAAGTCGGGCGGCACGTCTGCACTGCCCTGCAGGACCGCCGTTGCGTAAAGAATCCGCCGACGCTCTTCATCGCGGCTCAGTCCGATTCCCGGTGCTACCATCGCTCCCCCGTTTCTCGCCTCAAGGCGAGTTCCAAGATGCTGCACGATTCGCAGCTCGTCTCGTGCAAGATGCTGAACGCAAGAAGGCCCCCCCTGCTCTCGCGAACAGAGGGGGCCAGCTCTTTTCGGATCGTCCTGGCGTGGCATCGCGGCCCCTCCAGCAAGGCCCCCGCCGCAGCACGCGACGGGGGCTCGTTCACCGGATCAGACCACGCGGCGCTTGCCGACCCCGAACCAGCTCATGATGCCGGTGAGGATCGCCATGCCGAGCTTGATCGCCAGCACGGCCCCGACGCAGATGGCGAGGAACGCCACGACCTTCGTGCAGACTTCCGTGATGTCGACCGGCTCCGCCAGGTCGGGGAAGCTGCTGCCGCTCGTCTGAGCGAGCAGGTCGCTGGCGAAGCCGACGATGACGGCAAGAGCCGTCACGAGGCCGAGGGCCAGGCGGTTGCGGATCGAGGCCGCACCATTCGAGAGAGCCTGAAACATGAGAAACACTCCTTCCATGAACCGTCCCGCCTTGGTTGTAAAAGTCCCGCGCCAACGGAGACGTTTACGAGGCGATCAGCCGTCAATGGCTGTTGCTGTCAAACACCCGAGGGTCCCGCCCAGGCAGATCCCCTGCCCGGCTGCGAACCAGTTACCCACCATCCACCAACACACGCCGCCGACCAGGCGGCCGGCCGCATACTCCGCATGCGTGAACAGGCCCGAGGCCAGCCAGTAGCAAGACCCGAACCCATCCATGACAAAGTCGCAGACCTCCCACATCAGACGGTCTCCTCGAGCGATTCCGTCCAGGCGAACAACGCACCGATGACGAAGTGGAACAGGAAGGCAAACGCCCAGCCCGCCACCATGTAATGAGCGATGAACGACTGAACGCTAGGCATCGCTCGGGGCCTCAGTTGTTTCGGTAGTTCCGCTGCCACTTTTCCCACTGCTCCGGCGGGAAGTACGCAGGATCGAGATCATCCGCAGCAAGCGCCAAACGAGCGTCAGGACGACAAACAGCGTTGCTGCCGTAGCCATCCACGCCCCCTGGCGCGGAGGAATAGTCAGCAAAGCGAACCCCATTAGCGGGATCAGCGCGAGGAGCTTCCCGACTCTGATCAGTCCTTTGCAGATCCGTAAAACACGATGTAACCCTTGCATGGTGGTCCAGCACCTTGTCTTTGATGATCTCGAACAGGGTCTTGAGACCCTTCCGATTGATCGCGTGGATTACCGCTTCGTCGAGGAGTTCGAGCAGCTCCGCTTCACCGCCCGGGAAGTCACCTTTCGCCAGATACGACGCCAGGCACCCGATAGCCTGGTCGAGCAGTCGGGAACGATCGGCAGGAGCAGGCAGCAGACGATTGAGCCGATCCCAGCCACCGCCAAAGCGAGCGCCAACAGTGTCGACGACAGCTCGCCAGTGGGGGTCGTACTCGGCGTCGCGAGCGTACTTTCGACAAAAGCCCTGTTCGCGGATGGTGAGCCAGGAATTGCACAGCCACCCGCTAACGTTACGCAGCTCACTACGAAGGCTCGCGACATCGGCTATCCCTGCCTCCCGCAACTGGCGGGTCCTAAGTTGAAACTCGATCCGGGTCAGTTCGTCGGGAACACCGCCGCCCCAAAACGCGGCTTTCATGGCTTCCCACTTGGTGACGTCCTCCTTGGTTTCCATCTCAAGGAGCTTGTCATAGATGCGGCAGACGACGCCGGCCTTGCCGACGTACATCCCGCTGGCGTTCCGCCCCTTGTAGAGCAGCCGGGTTTCCAGCTCCCGCTTGGCTGCGTCGATGTACGACTGCACGACGGCCGCTTCGACCTCCCCTTCCGTCGCAATCAGCTCCAGGCACCGGGCGCGGCGAACGAACTGACCCCGCTGGTAGCGGTCGACGTAGTCCTGCACCGTGTGCCCGGGCATGTCGACGAAGATGTCGAGCCGGCCGACCTTGGTTTGCGTGACTTGGCCCAGCAGGACCGATTCGAGGAAGTAGCGGGCCTCGTCCCACACCGCGGCCCAGTCACCCCCCTTGGCGATCAGAGGAGTCGACGAGGCGTACACGTTGACGTTGGGAACGGTCTTCGTCGCCTCAGCGAACTGCTGGAACTCGAAGCGGATTCCCCGCCAGGTCACGACGTACGGGTAATACGGAGCCTTGCCCGTTTCACCTCCCTTGGCAGTCCCCGTGCGATTCACGCTGACACGTTGCCCCAGGACCTCGATGAGCCCCGTCCCTCCGGTCCTGGCCTCCCGGAGACGGGCCTGCTCTTCCCTCACGGAGTCGATGAAGTGCTCGTGCGGAAACACGAACTGCTCGCCGCTCTTGAACTGCACCCAGCAGCTAACGGAAAAGGTGTCGACCCCCGCGTACGACCGCACCGGGATTTCGGACTCCGAGGGGGTGGCCCATTTGCGACGGTTCCGCAATTGGACGGCGAAGGTGAGCATCCTCGATGGCCTCCCTGCAAATGCGATGAGTTGCCCGGTCCTCAAGCATGAAGGCCCAACGGCTCAGATAGGCCCGCGCCGACTGGTTCGACGCGGAGCCCTCGATCCGTTGTTCCAGGAACGTCGACGCCTCGCGGATCCGCTCCGCGGCGTCCATCGGCTGTTCCGTCGACAGCCGGTACACGGTGTCCATCAGGTCGCAGAACTCGCGACTCCGAGCGATCACCCTCGACAGGAAGAGAGCCGGATGGAGCTGTTGCTTGTCGGCCCCGGCGATAGGCAGCAAGGCGGGCGCGGTGTTCAACATGGCGATACACCAACCAAGTAATCCCCAGCCACAGCTGGAGCGAGAAGGCCGCAACGGTTGCGACCAGGAGGCAAAAGCCCCCTGCGGAAAGGGTCATGGTCTAGCCTTGCGTTGAGTTGTTGCCGTTGCGGAATCTCCCGGGCTGTTGCGACGGCCCGGGGCTCCCCTGCCCTACTGCTTCGCCGCTTCCTTCGGCGGCGGCACATCGCGGACGCTGACCAGCTCGCCCGACAGGAAGTCGTCGGCGAACTGAGAGCCCGACCGCTGAGCGCGGACGATGTTGAGCTTGGCCCCGAAGACGAAGCGCTTGTCTCCGACGATCACCTTGCCGTAGAGCTCCTGGGTGACGGAGAAGCGGGCCTTCCAGCCCACGTCCGCGAGGGTGATCGTGTAGTACGTGTTCTTCCCGCTGGTACGCGGGTCGGGCTTCTCGATCACCTGGCCGGTGATCTCTGCGATGCCGACATGCATGGCCGTTCGTTCCTTCGAACAGAGTGAAAGAAAAGGCTTTCAGGGGGCTTCCATGCCCCCTGTGGTCCCGCGCCTCGCGGTCCCTCGCCCTTGCCCCGCAGCCCCGGCTGCTTCCTGCTACCGGCCCACCAGGGGGAGCATGGACTCCCCCCGGCGGGTGGCGCGGGACACTCCCCTTTCGGGTGAGCTTCGATGCGCGTTGCCCCCCGGCGGTGAGTCGGAAGGGACCCACCGCCGAGGAACCGCAACGGCTAGGAAAAACGCTGGTGGCGACCCGTTAAGCGCACGCCATCAGGCGTGTACGCACCCGAACCGCCAACAGCGGTGTGAGTTAAGACTCGGGGAGAGCGGCGTGTGGTCCGCTCACCCCGAGGGGGAGCAGACGCAAATGCCCTTGCGAAGCGCGCAACGATAGCGGACACTGCTTCCAGTGCATGGCGTTTTACTCCTTCAACAAGACCTGAAACGTCGTGCATAGACCGGGGTTGAGCTCTTCACAGCTCCCCCGGTCACTTTTTTGCGCCCACAGCATTGAGAGACCGTCTTCACCCAGTCCCTCTCGCCCTCCACGCTCGCGGCGGGGATCAGCGTACCATAGGCCACGGCTGATCCTAGACTGTCCGTTATGTTATACCGCAAGAGGAAAAACGCTAGGATTTACGCGAAACGTCCAAAAATGGGCATTCTGAAGTCGCCACAGATCGATTTCCGGCCCGGGCCAGTTCCAAGGGGGTTCGCCAGTGTCCACAGACAGCCAACACTGCCACGTTTGTCGGGTTCAGTGGTGGGACAATCTGCTCTCAACGCAGGTCAGTTTTGCGCTCGGGGCGTGCGCAGTTTTCGTGCCAATGTTCTTCGCTTTGGAGCGCTCACTTGCGCACCGGAAGAGCGCAGAACTGGCGGTCATTCGGCTTCGGGATCAGGTCTCGCACTTCCGGACGGTGGAGAGAATTCGAGACGGAAAGCCCGATCCGCTGCCGGTTCCCAGCGAGTCGCCTTGAGGCGACTGAGCTGCGCGCGATAGCCCGCCCTGCCGGGGGGGATTACCCTTCCTGAATCGAGAGGCTTCCAGGGAGGGCCGGATGACCGAAACCGTGAAGCGTCGCCGCCGCTGGCCGTGGGTTGTGCTCACCACCGTTCTGATCGCTGTCGCTTGGCCGCTTGCTTGGAGATACCGCCCATTGAACGCCGAGGAGCAGCGGCTTGTGGGCACCTGGCGCTCGTTGCCTGCATATGACGGCGCGGCCATTCGGACGTATCAATTCACAAACTCTCGTCGTTACTCTCGTTACACCGAATCCGGCTTCTTCGAGGATTCTGGCACATGGCAGATGTCCAAAGGGGTCGTCACTTTCCACCGTGATCGGTCCATTCGCTCGATGGTCGGCGATGCGATCGCCGCCTGCAAAGCATTCGTCGATCCAAGTACCTGGCAAGACGTCACCGTTCTCTGGCCGATCCGTGTAGAGTTCAAGAAAGACGATCAGGTCCTCTTCAGGACCAATTCCGCCGGCCTCGAGATAGTCACGCACTTGAACCGCGACCGGAAGACTGCTCGCTGATCGATCAGCTCCGGCCGGTCGCCTCAAGGCGACTGACCACCACCTCTACCGGAGTAGATGGGGGGGTGATACTGAGGAAGCCCCCAAAAGAGACAACAGGCCCGTCCAAGGTGAAGCGACTATTTGTCCTGACCGCCGTCAACTTCCTTCTCCAGTTTGGACTGCTGGTGACCGGGCAAATCCTCCGGGGCAAACGCAGATGGCGTTGTTGGTACGCCATCGCGGTCTTGAACCCGCTCTGGGTGCTGGTTGTGGTGATGTGCCGCTGGCCAGCTCTCGGAATTCTGCTCTCAATGGTCTGCTCGGCTCTAGGCCCTTTCCTGTGGCCAGGCGTCATTGAGGTCGTGCTGCGTCAGTTTGTTGATTGACCGGCCGATTCTGGCTGCGCGAGTTCATTCCTGCGCTATGTTTTCTTGGGGGGCTCCTTTTTGCCTCGACCCACCTGGCGGGTCGGAGTGCCCGTCCGCTTCAAGCTGTTCCCCACCGCCGTGAGCGTCATCTTCATCGCCTCGGCGATATCCCGAAACGTTTTCCCGGCGACGTACATTTCTCGAACCCGGTCATCGTTCGGCCGGTCGTTTTTGATGTGCTTGAACCGCCGGCCCGGGCGTCGTGCTTGCACGCCGAGCGTTTCCAGGTGTCGCGAAATCGCTCCGACCGAGGCCCCGGTCTCTTCCTCGATCTTGCGCATGTCGGCCCCTTCCCGGTAGCGCTTCACGATCTGCTTGCTGGTCGCATCATCGATCCGGCGATACTTCTGGCGTTTCCGGAGCCCCTTCCTTTCCAGAATCTCCGAGACGATGTCGGCGGCAATTCCCAACTCTTTGGCGATATGGGTCAGCTTCATTCCCTGCTGGAAGAGCTGGACGATTCGCTTCTCGTCGAACTTCTTGTTCATGAACCCTCCGCTGTGGTGTCGGAGAACGTAGCCGCGCTTGTCCGGTAACTCTAGGGCGTGCCCGTGGCGGGTCGGGCTCTCCGATCCGATTCCTCCCTCCGCAAAGCCTCCGGTCCGGGATCTCCACTCCGATCCCTCACGCGGCCCACCTGCTCCCGATGTCGCATGACCTAGGCTTCTGTCGCCGGCCGGTGGAGAGTGACGTCCAAGGCCACACCATCCAAGGGCACGCGACGCTTCCGCCGGCCGGCTTCTTTCTCCCCCGAGGGCAGGGGGGCTGTCCAATATATTGGACGCCGCTGTCCCCTTCCCCGTCGCCTCGCTCACTCGGAATCTGGGTGTCGCGGCTTTCGACCCTGGCGGCTCGGGCCCCCGATCCGACTCCTCCCTCCGCAAAGCCTCTGGTCCGGGATCTTTCTTCGATCCCTCACGCACCGCCCTCGCCCGAATTCTTGTCATCGGCACCTGAATTCCGCTCCGCGTTCAGGTCCTCTCGAAGCTCCTTGACGTCTTCCTTTACTTCGCGGAGGTCGCTCTTCAGCTCCTCGACGTCCTCACGGAGGCCTCCCTTCATCTCCTTGACGTCGTCTCGAACTTCTTTCATGAGATCACGCACTTCGGACACAACTCCGTCGCTCTGACGCCTCGCTTCGTCCGCCTGGTCCACTTTCTTATTCATCACCTGCAGCTCCCTGAGAAGGTCCGCGATCGTCATTGCCGAATCCGGTTTGACCAAGCTGTAGTCGAAGCCGGCCGCCTTCGCACGTCTATCGTCTGGGGTGGCGGAATTTGCGATCAATGGAGTCTTCTCAAAGAGGCTGTGCTTCCGGAACCTCTCAGCGAGCTGGTAGCCGTCAATCTTGGGCATCGCCAGGTCCGAGATGATGCAGTGCGGCCGAAACTCCTCAGCCGTCGCGATAGCCTCACGGCTGTCAGTCAGAAACCGCGGAGAGAATCCCATCGCCTTCAGCAGAATCGACAGCGTACGGGCGGCGTCGTTGTTGTCATCAATGATCAGAACCCGGAATTCATCCGGCGCAGTGTCAGCGGTCATGGTTGCCCCCTGCCGACAACCAACCCCACTCCGCAGTCAGGACTCGACGGGCCCTAATCCGGCGACAATCTCTCAAAACCGACGGTAACACGCCTCGCTCGCGAAACACAGTCCTCTCTTCGGCTCTTAAGCCGCGGCCACTCGATGCAACCAATGTGCCGATGAGAAACCTACCCCCTTTCCGATCGCCGCGAGGCGTTATGGCCACGTGCTGCACACTCGTCGCGTTGTCGCCGAACATCGACGAGATGCCCACCGACCGCACGTGCTCGCTCACACTCCACCACATTCTCGGTTCTCACATTCTTCTGAATGTTCATCCGTCCCCATCGTCGACGGAACGCCTCGGCTCTGACTCGCGAGTCACTTGGACCGCGGCGGCTCAGGTCGGCCGTGTCGCTCCACCTCTTGCAATGAACCTCGGAGCAGCTCCCGTCCAAAGTCCGTCACGACAGCGTTTCCGTTTACAGCCTCCGCCAAGCCTGCGGCGATTAGGGCGATCACATCAGGCCCATGAAGGCCCCGCGTGTCCGCCGAACCGCCCCTGCTCTGCAGATCGACAAGCAATCGCCACTGGTCTGGTGACACCTCGTCCCCTCCCCCTGTGAGATTGAATCGCCCTCTCCGCCCCCCCCCGGTGATGGTAGCAACTGCGATCCAGCTCCCGATGACCGTCTCAGCCACTCTCTCGGCTTGTCCGCTCCCGACAGCCAGTGTCAACTCGACTACCTCCGCCCAAATGGCGGAGCTTCGGGGTACGACGGCCTATCGGCCGGCTGAAGAGGGTGTGGCGGAGGGGACACAGGCGGAGGGAACCGCTGGGGGGTGAGGAACTCTCGCGGCCGACTCAGGCACTGCCATTCCTGTAGATCAGCCACAACGCACCGATCACGATGGCAATCACCAAAGTGGCATCCGGTTCAATCACCTTGCGCCGCCGCTCGGCGTGGTAAAGCTGCCCCAGGACCACGACCAACGTCGCAACGATCGCGGCAAGGCACGTGATCGCATGCGACTTCGACACCGCACCAAGAATCGGCCCTCGGTGGATGACATCCAGCGGGATCAGCAGCAGCATGTTGAAGACGTTGCTGCCGAAGACGTTGCCGATCGCCAGGTCCAAGGCCCCCATTCGGAGTGCCGCAAAGGATGCGACCAGTTCTGGCAACGATGTGCTGAACGCCACGAGAGTGGTCCCCACGAAGGTCTTTCCAAGACCGCTCGCGTCCGCGATCGCTCCGGCCGCTTCGGCAAGAAATGGCCCGGTAACCACGATGGCCGCGGCCGCGAGGGCAAAACCAACCGCGGAGGTTCGCCATGACCCCGTCGGGGCATGGGTTTCAGACGTCGAAGCGGCCGCTTCGGCTTTCGAGGCAACCTGATCGACGAAGACCAGTCGCACTCCCATGAGATATCCGGCCACAACGAGCCAGAGACCGTACGAGATCCCGAGAACCTCCCCGCTTCCCAGCACGTGCGGTGTGAGTAGGCAGACCGCGACAACCCCGGTGAGAGCGGCTCCGACATTTCCGGAGAGGGCGTGACGCGCCGCCTCGCGGGAAAGCATCCGTCCGCGCGAGTGAACCGACAGGTCGAGGATCGCCAGGATCAGCAGGTTGAAGAGGCTGCTGCCCATGAGATCTCCGAAGGCCAGATCCGCCATTCCCTTCCTGACCGCCGAGACGTCGACAGACAGCTCCGGAAGGGAGGTCGCACCCGCAAGCAGGATGCTTCCGATCAACAGGCGACCGAAACCGGTCCGCTCGGCGATTTCGTCCGCGAACCGAGACAGGAATGTTCCGGCCACGATGATGATGCCGGCCGAAATCAAGAATTGAAGGACAGCCGCAGCCACGATGCGTTCCTCAGAGGTAGGACTGTGAAGTGAGACGCGTCAGATAGCGCGGAAGAGCTTTGCTGCCCCCCACACCGCCAGACCGGCAAGCAACGTCACGCTGACGTACCGCTTGAGGTGCGAAGTCGTTGCCGGTTCCCCGGTCGACGTCCGTGGGTCACCGCCCTGGAACTCAATCCATCGAGCGACAGGTAGCGCGACCAGAACCGCAAGGAATGCGGCATCCAGCGCGGTGAACTGCCCTGCCCTTCCCTCAACGATCTTGTAGAGGAAGAGCACCAGGAGCAGCGGGCCAAACAACATCCAGAAAATACGACTCAGCACGACCCCAAACGAGGTCGATTGCGACGAGGACGACATTGCGTTTTCCGATCTGGAAACGAAGCGCGGGGAGCATTGGCTCACGGAATCCGGAGCGGAATCAGAAGCTCGCCACCGGAACGAAACACGTGGCCACGCAAAAGAGGATCACGAGGTAGCAGCTACCAGCCGCCGCCATTCGTGATGAAGAGCCGCAAGTAGAGATCGAGCTCTGATGAGAGGTTCAGGTTCAACAAATGTTTCGCTGGGGAAACGCAAGGACCGTCGATTCTGCGAGGAAGTCTATCTGACAGCTACCGTTCAGCACCAGTCGCAGACGGCGAGGAATGCGGTGGCCTGACCGCGACCTTCGCTGGTCCATGAGGGGCTGCAGCTCGCGATCACGTTACGGCGCTCTCGCCTGATGGCCCAGGAATTCCGCTCTGGTCTCCAGTAGTACTAGAAGCATCTCCGCTGCGATGCCTATCGCAAAGCATCTTCTGGCTGCTCGAACTGATCCCGACTGCCGCCAAGAGCATCACGACCCCGGCGACAACCCGCTTCCGAGGTCCGCTCGGGATCTCCGCACTCAGTGCGAAATAGACCCCCATCGCTGCGCTGATCAGACCAAACACCTGCGCGATGTGCCCGAATGCCCGATTGCGCATGAGATCACCTAAACGAAAGTCGAGCGGACTCTTGAGGGCCCATATTAGCGGCCAACTGCGTCCGCCGGCAGGCGGAGCTTCGAAACGGTCGGCCTAGACGGCCGCTGCAGAGGTTGTTGTGGAGGGGACACAGGCGGCGGGAAACGCCGGGCCGAGGAATGCCCTGCCCCAGACGGCGGAGGCAGCGAGGCAACTCTAAACCGCGCTCGACCTCCGTTTGGCCCCTTCAGCCTGCACGCGAATCAAGTAGATCCAATATAGTGCGTTCACAAGACTGACCGATGCCCCGAACAGCGCGAACATCCACTGCGGTTCGTCTACGTGCACTGCACCAGGCTCCTGAGGATCCACGAACACTCGCAGGCGGTCTGTCGGGCTAAGGGGCGATTCCCCTTTTCGGATCAGGGTGATTTCTCTTCCCTCGAAGTTGATGCGGACCCGACGAGAAACACGCGAACGAGGGATCTGTTCGTCTGAGACTACGGTCGCTTCGGAAAACGTCGACCGCGCACGAACTCGAATGTCCTGCACTCCCCAAGCGACAACGAACGCAGTCGCCGCCAGAGATCCTACAACCATGAGGCCGCCCATCAGGTAAGCCTGCCGGAGCCCGCGATCGAACTCCTCACGTGATGATAGCTCTCTGCGGAAAGCCACGTTCATCATTTGCGAGATCTGATCCGCGACCTGCAGAAACCTCTCTTCGTCAGCAACGCTGCCGGCGAACAGACGCAACGAGTTGAAGGAGTGATCCTGGTGGCCGAGTACCAGCACTTCCGTGGTGGGACCGGAACGCTCCGCTTTGCTCACAACTGAGGGCGCAACCGCTCCCACTCTGACAGCTTCAATATCCTGAAAGCCACAGTGTCTTTTCCCGTTGATCTCGATAGTCCGCCGCAACGCGTCGAATCGCACGACCGGACAGAGCCTCCGGGCGGCAAGCCGTGCCACGTATGCTCCTACCCCAACGACGGCAAATGCTGAAAGCGGGGCGGCCGTCCAGCGCAAGTCGAGCCGGAACAGCCAATGCAGGATTCCCGTTGCGGCAAGGCCGATCAGCATCCATTGAATCAGCGGCTGGTAAGTCTTCGGCACGATCTCGATCGAATCAGGGCCAACGATCGTTCGCCAGCCTCCTCCGCGAATAACCGCACTCTCCTTCTCCTTCGAGTCCTGCCCGCCCTTTGAAGCCATCAACTGCCCCATGTTCGGCTCCTGAGATCTCTGGCCACACACACCGGATCATACTCGAGCCACTGCGTCCGCCCTACGGCGGAGCTCCGCGCAGGACGGCCTAGCGGCCGGCTGAAGAGGGTTGTTGCGGAGGGGACACAGGCGGCGGGAAACGCTGGGGGGCGAGGAATGCCGTGCCCTGACCGCGACCTTCGCTGATCCATGAGGGGCTGCAGCTCGCGATCACGTCACGGCATTCTCGCCAAAGACGCTCAATCCCGCCGCCTGTGGCCCCTCCGAACGGGGGGGGGTAAGAGCAGTCGCTCCGCAGGCCCTTCCGGGGGACCAGCCCTGACGGCTGGACCGGGTCAGCCGATCGCCGCCGGTTGTCTTCGTCTTCGCGTCTCGCGGCGGGCCGGCTCGTTGGCCGGATGGAGTGTCGTCGATGCTCTTCAACCCCTTTGCCTTTATGTACCTGCTCGGCTTGGGTCGGTCCCTCGGCAAGCCCGCATCCCGCAAGCCGGAATACATCCCGGTCAGCCTGGCGAATCTGCCGGTGGTCGACGAGGAGAACATGCACCGCTTGGCGGCCGCCGCCGGCGTCACCCCCTTCGACCTGGTCAAAGGGCTGATCCGCTGGGCCGCTCTCGAGCATGCCGACGAGCTGCAGGAAGGGGGTGCCGTTTGACCTCCCGCGATCGCGAATGCTCCGGATCCTTGTTCGGTCCGACATCGCACGAGCCACCGCCTGAGCCCGTGCCGGCGTCCCCTGACCCGGACGCCAAGGAAGAGGGGCCGGTATATGCCTCCGAGTCCTACCGGCCCGACTGCTTCGCTTGCGCGGGGAGCGGCTACGTCCCCGGGGATGACCTCGAGCCGGAAGACTGCCCCCGCTGCATCAAGCCCAAGCTCAACCAGGCGTGCGAGACCCTCCGCCGCGAATGCGGTCTATGGATCTCTGCGAAGGACATCGGGGATTGCCCGGATAGCGTCCTCTGGTCCTGGGAGATCCTCACACCTGGCGGGGATCGTCTCCCCGTCGCCATCTGTCACGACCGCAGCTCCCACGACAAGGAGCTGCTCGTTTTCCTGACTGGGTTTCGTCTCGGTCAACGCACCATCCCTTTCTAGGAGTGTCCCCATGTTGCGAGAGAAATGGTTCTACATCGCCGCCGGCGTCCTGCTGGCATTCCTTGCCTGTGCCTTACAGGCGATCAAGCTGGCCCAGCTCGAGGAGCGGGTCTGGAAAATCGAACAGGAAACGCCTGTTCTCCCCGTCGAGTTGTTGCCGATCAAGTAAGCCTCCGGGCATCTCTCGAGGCCAGCCAGCTTGAGCGGCTTTTGCCGTTCGCCAGCCAGCCCCCCTTCCCTCCACGTTCCGCCCGGGTGCACTTGCGCCCGGGCCTTCTTCCGGAGCCATCCCCATGGGCCAGCACCGCCCCGCCTTCAAACTCGTTGCATGGAAAATCACAGACCTCGTCCGGTCCCCGCTGAATGCCCGTACCGGCATCGAGGAGGACGACGCGACTAAGGAGCTAGCGGCCAGCATCAAGGAGCATGGCATGCTGCAGGAGCCGGCCGTCTGCTCCGACGGCCGCATCATCTACGGCACCCGGCGTGTCTACGCCGCCCAGCTCGCCGGCTGGAAGCTGGTTCCCTGTAAGACCTACCCGGCCGGCCTGACTCCGATCGCGGAACACACGATCCGGATCGAGGAGAACCTGCGCCGCAAAGACCTGAACCCGCTCGAGCGAGCCCGCGAGTTGCAGAGCTTGGTCGACCTGCAGCCCGGAAAGGCCAAGCAACGACAGGCGGCCGGACTGCTGTCGATGACCGAACAGGCGATCTCTCGAGAGCTCGAGGTGCTCAAGCTCCCCCCGACCTGGCAGCAGCTCGTCGCCGATCGTGAAGCGGATCCGACGCACACCCGCTGCGTCCTGCAGGCGGCCCGGCTCCACGAGGGACTACCCGACGAGCTTGCCGGCCGCTTCGCCGCGCTCCGAGCGAACCGCAATCTGTCAGTCCGTGAGTGGGAGGAGGAGACCGACCGAATCATCGAGGAGAAGTGCAAGCCGGTTTGTTCCGAGACGTCGAAGGCGATCCTGCCTCACTTCGCCCCGCACCGCGGAGAGCTGGACGTTCGCGAGTGGAAAGGCCGGCCCGTCGCGTTCAATCTCCGCTTGTGGCATGAGCTGCACCAGAGCCAGGTCATTCAGAACCTGGCCGCGAAGATCGAGAAGGCCGACGAAGAGGCCGACCAGACACGGAAGCCCCCTGCCCTGTCGGCCCGGCAGCGGATCGCGCTCAACTGGTTCAATCACCGGATCCTCGCGTTCCTCCACCGGCATCCCGGCAGTGCGATCAAGTGGCTCCCGCTACTCGATATCTCGCATCCGGTTTGCCTCGAGGCGATCGCGGCCGCTCGCGCGTTGAAGGACTGGGACTCGGATCCGATCAAGTCCATCCCGATCGTGAAGCGGGTCGGTGTCTCGGGGGCGCACACGTTCCTGTGCAACTACCTGAAGGAAGTGGCGGCGATCTGCCTCAAGGCTCGGAAGCAGATCGCGAAGAACTTCCACCTGGCCCGGCACCTGGCGGCCGCGATCGGCATCGACTACGCGGAGGACTTCCCGAAGACGCTGAACGAAGACGACTGCAAGGACATCGTGAACGTCTACGGAGCCCTGCCGGCGACGGGGCGATTCCCGCGAGGGATGGATCCACGCTCGATGGGGATTTCGGCGGCAACGAAATGAGACCGCCGGGGCGCTGCTTAAGGCGAGACGATTTGGTCCCCAGAAGTACGTTCCACGGTCCTAGCTGTATGTCAGCTCTTCAATGACTTCCGTCAATCCCTGGACGCACCGTTCCATGCGGTGACCGACCGAATGCACGCTGATCTTCGCGGATGCCAACAGTCGCCCGGTGTCGATGGCAGTGTCCACGGTCCAGTTTCCTTTCCGCAGGATTGAGTTGATCTTTGGTTTCGCAGCACCCAGAAACTTCTTCATATGCTGATGGTCTTGGCCCTCGGTCCGGAACCATTCAACATCCATCCTCAGCAGCCCTTTCGGTTCATCTCCCTTTATGCGAACAGTCAGGCCGCCCATTACGTATTTTGCTTCGACCGTGTCCGCACTCCAGCTGTACCTTCCACGTGTCGCCCTGGCGCATAGCTCTTCGGCCAGCAGTTCGGCTGACAAAACTTCCTCTGGCTTTCGTAGCGCATCCATCAATCGCAGCAGCTCCCCTTCCACTTGGGCCATGTCCCATCGCTCTTCTTGCTTGTCCTTGGTCGACTCGAGCACCATGCGGTGAAAGCGGTTGGGGAGAGAGACCCACTTCTTGCATTTCTTGTGAGCAGCACAGTCCGCGAGTCCTTCCGGCCATTCTTTGTAGCGATGTTCGCCGAATCTAGGCTCTTTGCCCGACATCATGAAATACAACGTCATGCCCATCCCGAAAGAGTCGACAGCGGCGTTTCTGGTTGACACTCCGGGTTGCCGCTCGACTTGCTCCGGCGCAATGAAGCCATTAGCCGCCCCTTGGTGCGTAATTGAGACGTCAAACGAGTCCATGTGCCACGACAAGTCGAAGTCAAGCACTTTGACCTTCACCTCGTCCCAGTCAATTTTGCCACCCCAGTAATGCTCAAGCATGATGTTAGAGGGGCGGATGTCACGGTGCAGCACTCTCTGAGGAAGCCGATGTGATGATCGGATGATTCCGGCGATTTTTGTGCTTACTTGCAGCACATCACTCCAGTCATAAAATGCTCCTTGTTGCACTGCATCCGTCAAGCTGATGCCTTCAACGAAATCCATCACGACCATTGCGGGGATTTCTGAGGCGTTATGATATTTCACAACTCCTTCCATGCCGGCGTGGCTCAAGATTCGCATTGAGTCCACACCGCGTCTGAAGCTGTGAAGCATTTCTGCGTTCTCTCGTACTCTTTCGTGCAGCACTTTTATCGCGACGCTCTTGCCAGTTGAGTCAACTGCTCGATAAACGGTGCCAAACGCCCCGCCTCCTACTCGCTCTGTTAGCGTGTGCCCCAACAACTCATTCTTAGGAGGCTTTTCCGAAACAAACCACGCTCTGTAAATCGCTTCTGAGTATTTGTTGGTGAAGTCTTCGAACTCCTTGATTGATTCCGCTGTTGTTTTCTCCAGGATCTGCGACGCATGTGCATTGAGCGCCGCCCGGATCTCTGGCGATGGCCGTAGCTCGAGCTCGCTAGGCGAAAGGATAATGCTGGTCCGTGGAGTGGCCGCTTGGAATGCCACCGGTTTGGCGATCTTGTCTTGAGGGCGATACGCCATGAGATCATCGAAGATCTCGTTTAATTCGCGGTGGTCATTTCCGTTAGCGTTATAGACGATCTGCCTTAGGCCGGCATTTTGTGCCCAGTCGCGAGTCACATTGTCGTCTCGGTGTGTTATCCAGTAATGGCCTCCGAAGTCGATTCCTGACTTCGTCAATGCCTCTAGTTGTCCTCCCGCGGCCACATCATCTGCAGAGATTCCTAAGAAGACGACAGTTCGCGCTGCAAAGCATGTGTTAACAAGGGTTCGGTACCCTTCTTGTGCCGTTAGGTTACGCATTTCGGCTGACGTGAAAACCCATGTTGCATAGTCGTCAAGCTGCCCATGCAAGTGGGCGATCCATGGCCTGCTACCTCTGAGTAAGTGAATTGAGTTGCCGGCGCGGTCTCCCGTGAATACCACCGGCGCCTTATTGGGAAATACTTCGGCGAACGCCCGTACTGCCAACGGGTCTAGATTTAGATTCAATATCCCGGAAGGGTTCAACGACCACAGTCTCTTGTATGCAATTGGTACCGGCTCCGTTTCTCCTCGCTTCAGTTCTCTGCGAATGCAGGTACGGAATTCCTCCTTTCCCATGTTGGCCTTTATTGATGCAAAGGCATTCCACAGGTTCGCTTCTTCCCTGGCTGCAGTGACGATTCTGAGCTTTTCCTCCTTCCGCGCGGGTTCTGGCAGCCTCATGGCCAGCAACTCGAGTTCGTTGGTCAGACTTCCGAGAAGGCTTTTCCAAGTGGGCAGCTTCGCCGCCGCGCTCAGCCCTGCGCCGATCCATCCGACCAAAGCGTCAGATCGCTCCTTCAGAATGTCTCGAAGATCTCGGTATGCGGCTTGAGTTGTGTCAAATGCCATGGCCCCTTCTCTCTTCACGAACGCTCGCTCTTTCACCCAAGAATGCGGCCATTGGAGCAGAATTCCGCCCGGTATCCAGCGATGCGGCTTCGCAAGTCGGAGTCTGGGCATCGGCGAAGCGAAGTGTTTCGCCTCAGTGCTCAACCGACCTTCTCCGTATCGAATCGCGTGACGTACGAGTCGTGCCGATCAAGGTCCTGAAGAAATCGGCATTGTCGGCGTCGGAACTGCGACCCCTGCGGATGGGGGCCCCCCCGGGGCATCCCCTCCTACGTCGGGGAACCCTGCCCCGGGTCCCCCCCCTTCCTCCGCGATCGGTGATCCGATGCGGGCGACACGGGCGAATACAAGGGTCTCGGCCGACTCCCCGCGATCGAGGCCCCCAAACTTCAACCCACCCTTCTGGCTGTTCTCCATGTTCCCGTCGCGCAGGGCCCCGACCAAGTAGACCCCGCCGCTCCGCATGTCCGCCGACAGCGTCAGCTCCTGTTGTCGAGTGATCGGCGGTCGCCCTTCGGTGCCTTGCGCCTCGATGTCCCCGAGGCCGATGAACATGGTCGCCCTGGCCGTCTGCCAGTTCAGCTCCCGCAGCTTCACGCGGAACTGCAGCCCGACTTCCTGAAACACGAACGACCGGGAGACCGCCCCGCTCTGCCCCGCCACGACCGAGGTTTCGTACGGGACTCGCCTGGTGCGGTTCAACTTCGCTTCCTGGCCGTCGACCAAGAGGAACATCGGTTCCGCGACGATCCCTCCGGATCCCTTCTCGTTGACGAACTGCAGCATCCCCTTGAGGCTCGCCGTCAGGTCCGTCTCGAGGCTGATCAGCTTTCCGGAGCTGGCATCCCCGAGGGTCGCGGCGACCTCCAGAGCTGGGACGACATCTAGCCCCAGGTCCCGGATGTCCCGCCTGGTGAGCTGCACCACGTGGAGTTGCACGCACCACGTCACCGCGTCGGCTGCTTCGACCTGCTCGAGCATGTCCGCGACGCGCGTCAGGACCTCGACGGTGTCGGAGACGACGACAAGCCCGTCATCAAACGCCGTCACCTGCCCGACGTCCGAGAGACTCTGAGAGACGATCGTCCGCAGCCCGCTTTCGTCGAGGCGGCGGATCCGCTTCACGTAGGAACCGCGATCCTCTGGCCGGAGCTGGCCGAGGACGTAGATTCGGCCGTTCCGGGTGACCTGTGCCCCGCACTGCCTGGCGATCGCCGACAGCGTCTCATCGACCGTTGCTTTGTCCAGCCGCATCTCGATCGGACTGGCGAGTAGGTCCGGATCCGCCACGATCGACACGCTGTACGCTTCCGAAACCCAGCCCAGGACGGCTCGCAGTTCCGCTCCGTACAGGTCCACGCTTTGACGTTGCTCCGAGCGCTCGACCGCTTTCGTCGGTTTCACCGACTGGATCTCGTCGTAGAGCTTGGGGAACACCCTTCCCCTTCCCTGCACCGTCGGCCCCTGCGGTGCCATCACCGGCTGTTCCACCCGCCGGAACGGGTCGAGGCACCCCGCCGAGCTTAATACGCTGGCCATCATCCAGCACCAACTCGCGGCGCCGGCGATCGATCTCGAGCACCTGGCGGCCGATGAGTGGACCCGTGTTGATTCGTTCTTTGAGGGCATAGCGGTCTCCGTTCCGCATGAGCAGCTCGTCTCCGACGAGCCCGACAAATTCCTGATTGATCTCAAACGCCCGTTCCTGGGCCTCCCGGGCCTCTTGCAGCTCCCGGATCACTGCGTCCTTCTGCTCGAGCGACAGGGCTTCCGATCGCCTCACCTGGCCCTCGAGGTTTCCCATGGCCTGCGTGGTTCGATTGGCGTCAATGACCATGTCCGCCCCCGGGGCGAGCGTGGGCTGCGGATCCCTTCGGACCGGCGGCGGAGCCGCAGCCGCCGACTTCACGAATGAGGCGTTCGAGTTCTTCCGCTGCGCCTCGAGCGAGCTTTTGAAGAACCCGGTCAGCCAGTTCCGGGTCGTCGGCGTGATGAGGAACGCCGCGAGGAGGCACATTTTTGTGACGTTGGCCGAGAGGATCGACCAGGCGTTCCGAGTGAGGAACCAGCGCAGGAAGTCGAGAGTCCCGAGCGTCTCGTACTGGAGCTGTCGCCGGCCGGAGACCCCGCCAGCCGTGGGGGTGTTGTGGGAGTCGTACAACGCGAAGTAGTACGGATCCCGGCCGAACTTCTTGACGTCCTCGGTAACGAACTTCCGGCCCCCGTTGTTCCGCTTCTCCTCAACGATCGTCGAAACGCGGTAGCCGTACTTCGGCAGGAACTTTGCCGCGAGCTGGGCCAAGTCACCGCCCAGGATCCCGAAGACCGGTTCCCGCCGCGTCTCCGAGTTGATGACAATGACATGGCGTTCCGCTTCCTCCTTGAACTCCTTCGCCAGCTTCCCCTCGGCCTGGGTCACCAGCTCGAGCGTAGCCCCCTGGTGCCGCAGCTCGCCGATCCAGCTCTGCCACCGTTTCCGCCATTTGGCGTTGTGCTTCGAGCCGACGAAGTTGTGGGCCTCGTCGAGCATGATGTGAGCCCCGGCGATCGACTGGCCTTCCAGCCACTCCCAAGGCCCCCCCTGCTCTTCCTTCCAGCCCTCCAGGACCTCGTCGGGGATGAACACGAACCGCCCGATGATCTCGTCGCGAGTCATTGGCCCATTGACGCCCTTATTGCCCTGCAGGGCGTCGGCGATCTTCTCCGGCAGGAACGGGAGATTCGTGATGAGCTTCCCGGTCTCGAACCGCAGAAACTCCGTCACCGCCCAGATCACGCAAGAGAGAGTCTTGCCGGACCCCGCGACCCCGATCCGGCAAGAGAGAGTTGGACGGCTCACGTAACACCCCCGAACGCCCACATCCCGAGCCGGAGGACGATCCGCATCGCGAACAGTGCCCCCGCCGCCGTTGTGTAGGCCGTGAAGAGCATCGACCACAGCTCCCACGGAATGAACTTGGCAAAGACGGTCGTTGTCCCTGCGACCCACGCGATCGCATCGCTGATGTAGTGCTTGTATTCCCCGAGCCAGGTCGCACAGAGCGAACACTCGCAGTCAGGCTTCTCCGCGCAGCCCCAATCGCCCCCCTCGGCATCAGGATCGATGTCGATCGCCCCGCACTCGATGCAGAACCAGTAGCCGACGGCATTCATGCACGCCGCCCGGAACGTGCAGATCAGCTCTTGATACCAGTGCGAGACGACGGAGACCGTGTTGTTCACGATCCCCTCCAACAGCCCTTCGAGCCAACCCGGCTCGTCCTCCGGCGGGTCGCCTTGCGCATAGGCCGGAACAGCCGTGGAGGCGAACCCCACGATCAGCAGCAACACGACCAGCCACCGACGGAGCTTGCTTTCGTTGTTCATGATCCCTTGACCAGATCGAGGAAGGATTGCGCGTAACCGATGATGAGCATCGCCGCGAACGCGGTCCGGACGATCTCCGCAATGAAATCCCAATGGGTGATGGTGAAGCCCCCACCACCTGGCACGTCGATGACGCCGTCCCCGCTGATCGTGATGTATTGCGTGTCCCAGCCGGTCGACATGAGGTCGTCCCACTTCGACGGCTCGAGATACGGGATCCGAAGTCCGTCGCCGGCCGACTCTTCCCACCCCGCCACGACGTCTTCCAGCATGGCCCCGTCGAAGCCCAGCACCTTGCCGCCGATCAGGCGAGCCATCAACGCCAGGTTCAGGTGATCGCAGTTCCGCTCCCCGCCTGGCTCGTCCGGGTCATCGGGATCCTCCCCTCCCTCGCCAGGTCCGTCGGGGTGGTCCGGGTCCTGCTCGTCCGGCGTCCCGTCGTTGTCGTCGTCCGGATCCGTGGGATTCGGGATCCCGTCGCCGTCGTTGTCTTGATCGGGGTCTTGCTGGTCCGGAATCCCGTCTCCGTCGTCGTCCGGGTCCTGGGGGTTCGGGATCCCATCCCCATCGTCGTCCTCGTCACCGTCGATTGGATCCGGCACCCCGTCCCCGTCGTCGTCCGGGTCCTGCGGGTCCGGAATGCCGTCTCCGTCGCTGTCCTGGTCGGGGTCCAGGTCGTCAGGAATTCCGTCGCCATCGTCATCGGGGTCCTGGTTGTCCGGGATCCCGTCATTGTCGTCGTCGGTATCCTGGCCGTCCGGGATCCCGTCGCCGTCGCTGTCCTTCGGCGGGGGGCCGCAGCCCTGCAGCCCGATCTCTTGATACTGCTCGACGATCGACACGCCAGGCGGCCACGCGATGCCCGTGCCGCCCCGGTAGTAGTCGAGGACCGCCGCATAGATGCAGTGATCGCTGCAGCCCGGGTTGCACTGGCAATCGTCCGGCCCGGGCAGACCCGAGGTTCCCACCCACGGGTCATTGCTTCCCCACTTCCGCGAGAAGTCCTGAGAGAACGTAATCGCGTCGTCGTTGTTGTTGATCTGATGGACGTAAACGATGTAGAGGACCGCCCGGTCCGTCGTCGTGTCGGGGGCGTTCAGGTTGTGCGCTCGCAACATGACCTTGATGAACCGGAACGGCTGGCCGGGAAAGAGCTGACAGTCTCCCGCCGCGCCGGTCATCGTCTTCGAGCTGGTCTCCTGGCAGGTGTACTGCCAGTTCCCCGCTGGCATCGGCTGGGCGTTGTCACTCGTCGCCGCCGCCGGGATCCCGCGCAGGTCCTCGGGGCAGTTGTCGGCGTTCGCGGCCCCACCGACCGCCAGGCTCAGCAGGACCCCGAGGATCCGCTTGTTGAACCGATCGCGGGCGATGATCGTCAGTCGAAACAGCATCAGCCCGAGCCCGCACGCTGCGGCATAGGCGAGCACTTCGGCCCAATACGCAATCTGTTCGACATACCCCCGGATCGCGGCTACGTCCGATTCCACCACATCCCCTCCCCTGCCAGGTGCCACCGCTTCGACATTCCGAAGCGGACAATGAGCCGCAGCACGTGGCCCGGCTGAATGCCAAGACTGTCCGCGACGGCGTCAATCCGCCGCCGGCTCGCTCGAGACAATCGCATGGTGGCTCGGCACGAGCCGACCGCCTCCGTTTGTCCAAGGTTCCGACGAACCCACGCCGCCCACTCGTTCCGGTGCTGCCACGTTTTCGTCGCCATCGCTTCCGCAACGGCGGTCCGACGCAGCTCCGGCACGCGGTGCCACTCCGCCAGGTCGTCTTCCGTCAGCAGCAGGTGAATCCCTTTGCCGGTCACAGCGACACCTCACAGGCCCTGCGGGCATCCGCGAGGGCTCGCGTGGCGAGCTTCCGGCGAAACGCTTCGTCTTCGATGACCATCGCCACGAGGACCCTGCCAATCCATGTCACCGGCGAGTTCGCGGACGCGGCCATCTTCCGCATGACCTCTTCGTGGTCCGGCCGCAGACAGAGCTGAATCTGCGAGCGGCAGTCGTTCGGGCTGCCGAGCCGGACATTTCCGGCGCACATCTCCGCGAAGAACGACTCAAACGGCCGGATGTCGTCGAGGATGACATCCAGCACCAGGTCGAAGAGGCCGGTCCGACTCGTCCGGAATGCGTCTGCGATGGCTGCAAACTTCCGGAGCGTCGAATCCCGCACGAGGACGGCGAGCTTCCCCCGGAGCTTCATGTCACAGCCGGAGCTTTCCCAATGCCGCCGTCCGGTCTGGATCCCGTGATCTCTGGATGTCATCCGTCCTCGCTGCACGCCGTTCTCCGTTTCTCGCCTCAAGGCGACTTCCAAGATGCTGCACATCCGCCGAGGACCTCCGGGGGGATATTGAATGCAAAGAGGCCCCCCCTACCCTTGCGAGTAGAGGGGGCCAGCTCTTTCGCCATCGCCTTCAACCTCGGCTCTACGCCTCCGGCGTTCTTCCTCGTCGAGACGATCCTCGTACTCGTCTTGGAGCAGCGCTTCGATTTCGAGGATCCGATTCCGGACGACCCCGAACCAGCTCATGACTCCGTCGAGGACCGCCATCCCGAGTTTGAGCGCGAGGACGGCTCCAACGCAGAGAGCCAGGAACGCCACCACCTTCGTACAGACGGCAGTGATGTCGACAGGCTCAGCCAGGTCGGGGAAGGCTTGAGCGAGCGTCAGGAGTTGCATTGCCGGCCCT
Organism: Vaucheria bursata; assembly: GCA_032358265.1. Taxonomy (NCBI): domain Eukaryota; class Xanthophyceae; order Vaucheriales; family Vaucheriaceae; genus Vaucheria; species Vaucheria bursata. The sequence continues at coordinate 60,939 of JAULBW010019098.1, read as the reverse complement.
CCAGCAAGGCCCCCGCCACACTACGCGGCGGGGGCGGACTCACCGGATCAGACCACGCGGCGCTTGCCGACCCCGAACCAGCTCATGATCCCCGTGAGGATCGCCATGCCGAGCTTGATCGCCAGCACAGCGCCGACGCAGATCGCGAGGAACGCGACGACCTTGGTGCAGACCTCCGTGATGTCAACCGGCTCCGCCAGGTCGGGGAAGCTGCTGCCGCTCGTCTGAGCGAGCAGGTCACCCGCGAAGCCCACGATGACGGCCAGAGCCGTCACGAGCCCGAGAGCGAGCCGGTTGCGGATCGAGGCCGCACCATTCGAGAGAGCCTGAAACATGAGAACACTCCTTCCATGCACCGTCCCGCCCTTTTGGAAAGTCCCGCGCCAACGGAAACGATCGAGGGCATCAGCCATCCAAGGCTGTCGCTGTCAAACACCCGCAGGTCCCGCCCAGGCAGAGAGCCTGGCCGGCCGCGAACCAGTTCCCCGCCAACCACCAGCACACCGAGCCCAGCAGGTTCCCTGCCCCGTACTCGGCATGCGTGAACAGACCCGAGGCCAGCCAGTAGCAGGCCCCAAGCCCGTCCATGAAGAAGTCGCAGACCTCCCACATCACACGGACTCCTCGAGGGATTCCGTCCACGCGAACACGGCACCGATGACGAAGTGAAACAGGAAGGCGAAGGCCCAGCCTGCCACCATGTAATGAGCGATGAACGACGGAACGCTAGGCATCGGGTTCCGCCTCAGTTGTTTCGATAGTTCCGCTGCCACTTTTCCCACTGCTCAGGCGGGAAGTACGCAGGGTCGAGATCATCTGCCGCAAGCGCAAGGCGAGCATCAGGACGATGAACAGCGTTGCGGCCGTAGCCATCCACGCCGCCTGGCGCGGTGGAATAGTCAGCAAAGCGAATCCCGCTACTGGGATCAGCGCGAGGAGCTTCACGAGACGGAACACCCCTTTGCAGATCCGTCCAAGCCGCTGTAACCCTCGCATGGTGGTCATAGACCTTCTCCTTGATGACCTCGAACAGCGTCTTGAGCCCCTTCCGGTTGATCGCGTGAATCAGGGCTTCGTCGAGTTGCTCCAGCAGCTCAGCTTCGCCGCCAGGGAAATCCCCTTTCGCCAGGTACGACGCCAGACAGCCGATAGCCTGGTCGAGCAGTCGGGAACGATCGGCAGGAGCAGGCAGAATACGAGCGAGCCGATTCCAGCCACCGCCAAAGCGATGGCCAACAGTGTCGACGACAGCTCGCCAGTGGGGGTCGTACTCGGCGTCGCGAGCGTACTTTCGACAAAAGCCCTGTTCGCGGACTGTGAGCCAGGAATTGCACAGCCAGCCGCTAAGGTTGCGCAGCTCAGTACGTAAGCTCTCGACATCGGCGATCCCTGCCTCCCGCAGCTGGCGGGTTCGAAGTTGAAACTCAATCCGGGTCAGTTCCTCCGGAACTCCCCCGCCCCAGAATGCGGCCTTCATCGCCTCGAACTTGGTGACGTCCTCTTTGGACTCCAGCTCGAGGAGCTTGTCATAGATCCGGCAGACAATCCCCGCCTTGCCGACGTACATCCCGCTGGCGTTTCGACCCCTGTAAAGCAGCCGCGTTTCCAGCTCCCTCTTGGCTGCGTCGATGTACGACTGCACAACAGCCGCTTCGACCTCCCCTTCGGTCGCGATCAGCTCGAGACACCTGGCCCGACGCACGAACTGGCCCCGCTGGTAGCGGTCGACATAGTCCTGCACCGTCTGACCTGGCATGTCGACGAAGACGTCCAGACGGCCCACCTTCGTCTGCGTGATCCGCCCGAGCAGAACTGACTCGAGGAAGTACCGGGCCTCGTCCCAGACAGCCGCCCAATCACCCCCCTTGGCGATCAGCGGTGTCGAGGAGACGTACACGTTCACGTTCGGGACGGTCTTTGTCGCCTCTGCAAACTGCTGGAACTCGAAGCGGATTCCCCGCCAGGTCACGACGTACGGGTAGTACGGAGCCTTGCCCGTTTCACCTCCCTTGGCAGTCCCCGTGCGATTGACGCTGACCCGCTGATTGAGGACGTCGATGGTCCCCGTTCCCCCTGTCCGCGACTCTCGCAGCCGGGCCTGCTCCTCGCGGACCGACTCGATGAAATGCTCGTGCGGAAAGACGAACTGTTCGCCGCACTTGAACTGCACCCAGCAGCTAATCGAAAAGGTGTCGACCCCCGCGTACGACTGCACCGGGATTTCGGACTCCGAGCGGGTAGCCCACTTGCGGCGGTTTCGCAATTGGACGCTGTAAGTGAGCATTCTCGATCGCCTCCCTGCAGATGCGGTCCGCTGCGCGGTCCTCAAGCCGAAATGCCAGGCGAGTCAGGTAGCCCCGCGCCGACTGGTTCGACGTCGAGGCCACCACTCGCGATTCGAGAAACGCCGCTGCCCTGCGGAAGGTCTGAGCGGCTTCCATTGGTTGGTCCGTCTGCAGACGGAACCCCGCGTCCATGAGATCGCGGAACTCGGGACTGAGCCCGATCACGCGAGTGAGGAAGATGGCCGGCTGAACGGGCTTTTCGGTGTCGCCGGCGATATGCAGCAGCCCGGTTTCGATACTCGGCATGACGGTACACCAAGCAAATGACTCCAAGCCAAAGCTGGAGCGAGAAGGCCGCAATGACAGCGACCAGGAGGCAAAAGCCCCCTAGGGAAAGGGTCATGGTCTAGCCCTGCGTTGGATGGTTGCCGTTGCGGTACGCCCGGGCTGTTGCGACGGCCCGGGGTCCCCTGCCCTGCTACTTCGCCGCTGCCGCCGGAGCGGCTGCGGGGGCTTCCTTCACGCTCTCGAGCGTGAGCTGCTGCATGTCGTCCGCGAAGTTGCTTCCGGAGCGCGTGGCCCGCGTACCGGTGAGCGGCCCCGTGAAGCGGTACGTCTTCTTGTCGCCCGCGACGACGGCGTTGTAGACCGCCAGATTGCACGCCATGCGCTGCGACCAGCCGACGTCGCCGACGAGCAGCGTGTAATACGTGTTCTTGCCGTCCTTGCTGTTGCGTGGCGGCAGCTTCTCAATCACCTGCGCGTCGACCTGGCCGAGTCCTACCTGCATGACACATCGATCCTTCGATGAGGGAAAAGAAAAGGGCTTTCGGGGGCTTCCCTGCCCCCGTGGTCCCGCGCCAATGCGGTCCCTCGCCCGTCGTCCCGCAGCCCCGGCCGCTTCCTGCCGCCGGCCGCTTCCTGCCGCCGGCCAGCGCAGGGGAGGCATGGAGACCCCCCTGCACTGGTGGCGCGGGACGCTCCCCTTTCGGGTGAGCTTTGATGCCCGTTGCTCCCCGGCGGCGATCGGAAGGGACCACCGCCGGGGAACCGCAACGGCTAGGAAAAACGCTGCCCGCAGGGGTGCAAGAAGGCGTGCCGGTGCGTGTGTCACCGGAAGGCCGAAAACCGCCTACGGACAGCGGTTGTGTTAAGAGTCAGGGTGCGCGGCTGAACCCCGCTCACCCTGACGGGGAGCGAGACGCGAATGCCCTTGCGAAGCGCGTAAAATTAGCGGACACTGCTTCCAGTGCATGGCGTTTCTCTCCCTGACAGTAGACGAACGTCGTGCATAGGCCGCGTTGAGCTCTGAATCAGCTCCGCGGCCAATTTTTTTCGCAGTGGGCCAAAGCCTGAATCTCTTCAGCCCACCACTCGGCTTCTGCGGCCCGAGACCACCTGAATCGTAGTCTCTCGCATGTCCACGCTCGCGGCGGGACCAGCGTACCACAGAGGCCGGTCCCGATTTTAATGTCCGTTATGCTAAATTTCGTTTGGTTTTTCCCTGGATTCTGGAAATAGTTCGCCGGATTGGGCTCCGAGGGGCCTCCAGAATCGATTTTTGGCTTTCGCAGTCAGCGCGCGATTCCCAGGTCTCCGAACTCGCCCCATTTCGCACCCGTCTCGGCGCGCGTTTCAGACCTGAAGTTGCCGCGCGGCAAGATTGTGAAGACCGCTCAAGCGGTGCGCATCTGCGCGCACGAATGAGCGCTCAGCTGAGGCCGATCTGCGCCCGAAAGTGCGAGCACCAGGGCGCTCAGAATGGCAATCTGGCAGCACTCGATCAGCCGCCCAAGGAAATTGACGCGAGTCAATTTTCCGGACTCAGATAGCCCGGCCGGGCGGAGCGGGATTACCCTGCCCTGAGCGAGGGTTTCCAGGGAGGGCCGAATGACCGAGACCGTTAAGAGACGTCGCCGCTGGCCCTGGGTGGCACTCTCCGCCGTCCTGCTGACCGTCGTTGTCTCGAGTGTATGGAGCTTGCGTCCTCTCAATGCCACCGAAGCCGTACTTGTGGGCCAGTGGTACACCGACAACATGGTCGCGTTTGAGTTCTACCCCAATCGACGTTACAGCAGTCTCGGTCTCAGCGGGAAATGGAGCGCGTCGCCAGGGGTGATCACTTTGCAGCGGAACCCGTTCGACTCACGCGGCCTTCCACTGAGGGACCGGATCCGCATCTACTTTCAGCGGACCTTCGCCCCGGATCAATCCCGAATCGCGTTCGACGGGCCCGACCGCCTTACGGTAAATCGGATCAAGCTCCGCAGGGTTCAGGAGTGAACTGTTCGCTGATCGACCAATCTTGCAGTGGTGTTTGATGGGGGGGTGATACTGAGGAAGCCCCCAAAAACGAGGTAGGGAGTCTGCCAATGTGGGGACGATGGTTTCTGATCGGGTTGCTCCACGTCGGTAGCTGCCTCGCATGCATGTATTTCAAGCTCCGGATTTACGATCCGGATGCGACTGCATCCCAGGCCCTTTCGGTCGTCCTTGTAGCGTTGCAGGCGTTGCCATTTGGGTGGCTGATCGCGCTCGCCGGGGGATCCCCAAGCACCCAATTTGGGTTGTTCATCGTCAACTCGTTCCTCTGGGCAGCGGGCATCGAATCGCTGCTGCAACGCTTCGTCGATCAGCCGAAAGATTCCCCCAGCGAGTGATTCATTCCTGCGCTATGTTTTCTTGGGCCGTCCCCTCTGCTTCTTGGGCGTGCCCCTGGCGGGTCGGGCTCTCCGATCCGATTCCTCCCTCCGCAGAGCCTCCGGTCCGGGATCTCCTCTTCGATCCCTCACGCGACGGCCGCCACCTTCTTCGGATTCCGCTTCGTCTTCTTCCCATGCCGTGTGCCGACTTCCCTTCGAGGTACAGCGTCCGGATCCGATCGTCCGGCGGTCGGTCGGCGTCGATGTGGAAGAATCTTCGCCCCGGTCGCCTCGATTCAGCGAGCGAGTGTGTCGACGGTCCGCCGCAGGGAAGCGGGCCTGTCCAATATAGTGGAAGTGCTACAGAGTTAGTCGTGGACTCGCGTGCCGCTCCGCCTGCTCCCCTGCCCTGTCACTCCGGTGTGATCGAGCCGTCTCCGCCCGGACACCGCAGATCACACCAATCAAGCTGCTCCGCCAGGAAGATCTCGGTGCGGATGATTCGCTGTTGCTGCTCGGCGACCCGAGCATCGCACAGAGCCCATGGCGTTGACGGCTCTTCGCCCCATGTCATTGCTTGCTGTCGCCAACTCGATTCCACGGCCTGTCCAAGAACACGACTTCGGGCCAGAGCACGTTCTCAGTGGGATCGATTGCCCGCTTGCGGTTCAGCAATGGTCCTCTCCGACCGAATACTCCCGCGAATCGACGACGCATCTTTCTGCGCTGGTCTATCTACTTGCTTCTGACAACAATCGGCGCCGCGGACGCGGCAAACAAGCGGCGGCCTGGTGTACCACGGACCTCGTTGAAGATCGCCCGAACCTCGTAGCGTCCGGGAGCATTCGGGGCCTTGATGCCAATGTTGTACGTGATTTTGCCGTCTTTGCCTTGCTTCAGCGGGCCAGTTGCCGTTTCTGATACTACCTCAGAGCCGACCAGAAGCCATTCGATGAATACACCGCCCGCCACCGAAAAATCTTCGGGCAATATGAGCTCGCCGGCGAACTCAAACGGTTGGCCGAAAGTGGCCACATTCGGCAGATTCAAGGCTTGCACGTTCTGTTGACGCAGAATCGCTTGAAATGGCGCCAACTCAATCCGCGCTGCCCCGAAGAGAGGAGGGCGAGTGTAGTCCATGCGAGTATAATCGTACCCGTTTTCTGGGACGGGGCCTGGTGATGACGTTGATGATAGGCCGCGCTGTATCAACGAGCAGCCGCCAATTGAAACCACGCCTGCAATGAGGGTGGTCGCTACTCGTGCCCATGTTTCCCGTTGCCAGTTCAGCACATTTCCCTCAGTAAAATTGAGCTCGCAATCCATGCGAGCTCACGTTGGGCGACATTCAAGTTAATTGACGATGATGATCCCATCGTTGTGATCGAAAATCAATCCGTCGTGGAGCTGAGCGCTGTGATCTCCCATTCCAGGCATGGGCGGAATCATGCCACCCGTCAGTGTCCATGTTCCTGTTGACCCGGGAGGCGAGATTGTGTCTGTCCAAACGTCGCCAACTGTGCCAGTTACGGTCATTGAGTTCTCAATCACTTTCGGAGGTCCCATGATGCAGATTGAATAAATGTAGTCATGTCCATCGACACCTTCTCCGCTCCCACTGATGTCGGCGGCCTTACGGTAAGTGGCGGTCGACAATGGAACGTTGATCGAAAACCCACTGGAAATGCCGGAGGCAATAATAAGTCCAAGGCAGAGCATTGCACGTTTCACGAGCGTCTCCTTGCAATGAGATGAGTGAGACTTCAGGTTAGAAGAAGCCTGAGTCTAATTGACGATTGTGATTCCATCATTGCTGTCAACGAGAGGGCCGTCTTCGATCATGGCCCCATGATCTCCAAGCCCTGGCATCGGTGGAATCATTCCCGGCGTCAGGGTCCATGTTCCTAGCACGGGAGGTGGGACCATGGTGTCTGCCCACACATCGCCTACCCCTCCCGTTACCACCATCGAGTTTTCAATTGTTTTTGGGTTGCCGATTATGTATATCGAATAGACGTAATCCTTTCCGTTTATGCCATCGCCACTTCCGACGATGTTCATGGCTTTGCGGATGGTTGCTGTTGCTAACGGGGTGTCTATGGTAAATCCGCTCGAGGTCATGCAGGCAGCGAAGAGCGCTGCACAGAACATTGTGCGTTTCACGAAGTACCTCCAGAGAGAGAGGGAGAGAACATTCGGCTGGCCTCAAACGCCGAACGGAGACTGCCGATCTACTTGTCTTCGAGGTTATTGTCGCGAGAGGCTAAATGGCGCCACACGACTAGATCAATGCCGTCAGACGTAAAATGGACGGATCCATCCCCCATCGCCGTCTGCACTCCTCCAGGGTGATCGCTGTTGGCTGTAAATAAGCCTGTTGGAAATTGATTGAAGTTCGTGCACGACGGTCGATTTGGGCGAAGCGCGTGATTGTATGATCCAGGATAATCCCAAAGCTGCCCAATGGCTTGTACACCTGCCCAGCCGTAATCTGATGGGACTGGCGGCATTCGTTCGCAGTTGTCGATCAATGTTCCGAGTTGGGCGGGTATGGATGCAGCTGGTGGCTTCGTTTTCCAGACAGTGCGGCGACGCTGCAGACTGCCGTCTGAAATGAGCACTTCAGAAATCGCAACGGTGTTCGAAAGCCCGTCGACGACTTCACTGATCTTGATTGCGCGACTGCCCAAATACGTTGGATAGATTCCATTCCCCCCAAATCCGGTCGTAGAAGTCCAACAGCCCAGATAGTTTGTGGAGGGCGATGCGCGCCTCCCAGGGTCCGTAGGGCATTCATACAACGGAACCCTCAGCGAAGATTTGTCATCCCGCTGCAGCTCTTCGAACAACGAAGTTTGATCGATGAACGGAAGGATGGCGCGATGCAGGTGCTGAGAGTACGGCAGTTCGTGGTGTGACGCTTCGTAATCAAGCGTGGCCTGCACAATCTCACGAAGGTTTGAGGCACACTGAGTGCGGCGGGCGGCTTCTCGTGCAGATTGCACTGCAGGAAGCAAAAGGGTCATGACCACGGCCGCGATAGCCATCGCAACCATAACTTCCAATAGCGTCAGACCATGTCGAGCTCGGAGCGATCGAGCGATCGGCAGCATGGCGAACCTCCAGCGAACTCTACGTGCCTCATTCATGACGCACGGGCCGCGTGTAGAATTGCATCCTGATACAGGTGGTGTCAAGGACCTAACTCGCCTGTGCCGCCCCGATAGGTGATTCACCGGATGTTGGGCAGCATTTACACGGGTCTGTAACGTCCCGAGCACCGAACTGCCGCTCGCCGGCACGTTCGTCTCGACGCGAGACCGTCGTGCCGGACCGGGGACGCAGCTCCAGGACGGAGCGGCAGCCCTCGACTGCATCTTCGTGCCATCGAGCCTAGACGGCGACCACTGCAGGCTCATCCGTCCACGGCACCGGTCCTGTTAGTTGGGCATGACGAACAGGGGCTCAGGGATAGGTCAGCCGGGTGTTCCACTTCCCGGGGTGCTGCTCGAGCTGGAGCAGAAACTCGTCGTACAGCGGGTGAGTCAGCTCGACCCCCACCCATTTGAAAACAACGAACTCCTCCAAGTTGTTGTACGCCTTCAGTGACGATTCCTCGAACAGGTGATGAGAGTTGCACCAAGTCAGGAGCGCCTCACAAGCATCCCAGTCCTGGCTCTCGCAATAGATGGTGGCCATGGCTCAAGTGTGATTCGGGTGAACTTGGACGGATGGCGATGCCTCCGGCCCGGGCTCTCAGCTCCGATCTCCCGAGCACCGAAAGGATCTCCACTGCGATCCCTATCGCGGTCCAGAAAGGGGCGCTGGTTCCTGGCGGCGTGATGCCAATGAACGCCGCCGATCACCAGCCCGCACAGAAGCATCTCCCACCACCTGGGCGTCAGGTCTTCGTTTGTCTCTACGAAGTCATCGTCCATCGCGCCTCTCCGAGTCGGCCCTGGCAATTCTCGTCCACTCTCACTCCGTCCGCCAGAGGGCGGAGCTTCGAGGCGGACGGCCTAGCGGCCGGCTGAAGAGGGTTCGTTCGGGAGGGGACACAGGCGGCGGGAAACGCTGGGGGGCGAGGAATGCCGTGCCCTGACCGCGACCTTCGCTGATCCATGAGGGGCTGCAGCTCGCGATCACGTCACGGCATTCTCGCCAAGCGCGCTCAATCCCGCCGCCTGTGGCCCCTCCGAACGCGGGGGGAAGGCAAGTAGCTCCGCAGGCCCTTCCGGGGGACCAGCCCTAACGGCTGGACCGGGTCAGCCGATCGCCGCCGGTTGTCTTCGTCTTCGCATCTCGTGGCGGGCCGGCTCGTTGGCCGGAGAGGTTCTATGAACGAACACGACGTTGTCCGGGTTGTTCTCCCCTTCCTCGTTGCGGTCGCGGCCTTCGTCATTGCCACCGGCTGGATCCTGTTCCTGCTGATGGTCGGGCGATGGGTGTTTGACCCCGTCGCCATTCAGCGGGCCGAGATCGCTCGGCTGCGGCGACTGTCCTCCCACCTCCGGAGCCTCGCGGAGTTCGACGAGGCCGACCGGCTGCTGGCTCGTGCCAATGACCTCGACCGGGAACTGGCCTTGGCGGAAGCCGGCCGCGTCCTCCCGAAGTAACTCCCCTCCCCTACCCCGGCGCCGCCGGAAAGGACTCACCCATGCTCAGCGAAAAGACCCTCACGGAATACCTGCAGGTCGCGAACCGCTTCGGCTACGACTTCCGCTTCGTCACTCCCGAGGACGACGCGGCGATGAACGCGATCGCCGCTTGGTGCGGTGGCCGCTACGAGTGGGAGAAAGCGGTCATCTGGCTCCCCTGCGGGCTGTCCGCCGGCTCCGGCGACATGATCTTCCGCGACAAGGAGGGGCTGACCGTCAACGGCCCCGTCTACTTCGTGGACGACATCCAGCGGCTCATCCCTGACGGGATGCAGATCTTCGCGGACTTCGTCTGGCATCAGGAAGACTCGGGCGAGTCTCCCGACTGGGTCATTGTTCTGCCCGATGGGCGGCTCGCCAGCGTCCTGGCCTCCGAGCCTGACGATCAGCACGACGAGGAGTGGAGCCTCCTGCAGTTCCTTCGGGGCTACGCCTTCGCGACCGGAGCGAGCGTGTGAGGCGTCTCCTGCAGCTCGTCCCCATCTCCTGCCTCGCGGCCTTCGTGGTCCTGCCGCTGGTGCTGGAGTACCTCGCTGACCACGACCTCCCCCAGCTCCTCGGCTGCTCAGTCATCCTCGCCGCGGTCGGCCTTGCGATGGCACTCGGAGCTTTACCCGATCCCCCCTGCCCCAGGTGAGACCATGTCCCCGCTTGAAATCGCTCTCGTTGTTATTGGCGTTCCGCTCTGTGCCCTCTCCGCCTGGCTGTGGGGGCGGATCCTGTACCGGATCTGCCTCCGAGACTTCGCGGCCAACACCCTCCACCGGATCCATCACCTCGAGGAAACGGCCGAGCGTCATTTCCGGCTCGCGACCGAACTCCGGACCGCCGGTCAGGACGACGCCGGCAACGTCCGGCTGGCCCTCGCGGCATCGAATGCCGCCTGGGATCTCCGCCGGAGTTCGCACATGGAGGAGCTGCCGTGAATGTGACCCTCACCCCCAACGACACGAAGACGGCTGAGCGGCTCGCGGACGAGGCCGGCGTCTCGATCGACGTCCTCATCGGGGGCCTGCTCCGCTGGACTGCCGTTCTACACGGCCGGCAGATCCGAGACGACGAGCTTCCGGAACACCCGGCAGACCGGGATCCGGAGGAGAAGCCGTCGCTGAATCCCGCGGCCGAGAACATCCGCCGCGAATGCGGCCTGTTCATGACGGCCGTCGAGGTCGGCCACACCGCCACCGGCCCGCTGTGGGTCTGGAAGGCGTGGGATGCGAACAACCACGAACTCCCCGTCGCGATCGAACACGACGCGCGGACTCTGAATCAGGGACTTCTGTTGTTCCTGACAGGCTACCGGCTCGGCATGCGAGCCATCCCCTTCTGATCTGGAGGCTTTACTAATGTTGCGTGAAAAGTGGACCTGGATGGCGCTCGGCCTGATCGCCATCTTCGGATTGTTGATGCTCAACATGCTGGAGACCGCCGAGCTTGGCCGGCGCGTCTCAAAACTTGAAGCGTATCTGCCGTATCTCGAACCACGGGCCAAGTAACACGGTCTTCACCTGCGGCCACTCTCGGGGCTGGGGACGGTCCAGTCCCCTGCCCTCTTCTTCGGAGCCACACCATGCGGCGCCCCGCCGTTCCTACGTTCAAACTCGAAGTCTGGAAGATCGCGGATCTCGTCCGCTCCCCACTGAACTCCCGGATCGGAATTGAAGACGATCCGGACACGCACGACCTCGCGCAGTCCCTCAAGACCCACGGACTCCTGCAGGAGCCGGCAGTCCGAAGTGACGGGACGATCATCTTCGGGACCCGGCGGGTGTTCGCGGCCCGAATCGCGGGCTGGCAAGAGATACCCTGCAAGACCTACCCGAAGAACCTCACCAAGCTCCAGGAGCATTTCATTCGGATTGAAGAGAACTTCCGCCGGAAGGATCTCAACCCCGTCGAGCGAGCGAAGGAATTGGAGTCGTTCGTCTCGATGCAGACCGGCCGGGGCAAGCAGAAGGCGGCCGCCGGCATGCTCGGCATCACGGAGGAGGTTGTCAGCCGGCACCTTTCGATTCTGGCCCTCCCCCCTGTCTGGCAGGATCTCATTGCCAACGGGACGGCGGACCCGTCGCACACGCGATGTATCCAGACAGCCGCGAGGATCCATGAGAGTCTCCCCGAGGCCCTGGCGAAACGGTTCGAGGAGATCCACCAGAAACGGAACCTCTCCGTCCGGGAATGGGAGATCGAGACCGACACGTTCATCAAAGAGCAGTGCCGGCCCGTCGCCGACGAGACCAAGAAGACGCTCCTGGCGATGTACGAACCCCATCGCGGGGAACTCGACATCCGCACCGTGAACGGCCAGCCGATGGCGTTCAACGTGCAGCTCTGGACGCAGCTCACGTTCGCGTCTGAGCACAAGGGGTTGGACTCTGAACCGGAGGTCGACAACACCGGTCGGTTACCGCAGGTCGGGCACCGCCACCGGATCGCCCTGAATTGGTTCAACCGTCGGGTCATGTCGATCGTTCACCGATACCCCTCCCCTTCCCTGAAGTGGCTGCCGCTGTTTCAGATTCCGACGCGGGTCTCGCAGGAGGCGATTGCCACAGCTCGCGGGCTGAAGGACTGGGACCTCGACGCCGGCAAGTCCGTTCCGATCATCGCGAAGGTCAAAGGGAACGCCGTCCCGACGTTCCTGACCGACTACGCCAAGGCGGTCGCGGCGATCGCCCTCCGGAGCCGCCTGCAGCTCGTGAAGGGGTTTCACTTCGCGCAGACCGTCGCGGCCGGAATGGGGATCGACTACGCGACCGAGTTCCTCACCACGCTCGACGACGACGACCGGAAAGACCTGGTCAACGTCTACGGCGTCCTGCCGCCGCCAGGGAAGTTCCCTCGGGGAATGGATCCCCGGTCCCTCCGGATCACGAAGGAACCGGTCTAAACGTTCCCCCGGTCGCCACTCCCCTGCTCTGCCCCTACCATCCCCGAAAAGGAGACTCCCGATGATCGCCCCCGCTCCCGGCCACGGACACGGTCAGCAACGCAACCTACTTCAGCTCAAACCGCACACGCTGGAGGCGTACTACGCCCTTGCGGAGGAGCACGACATCGGCTTCCGGCTCGTTCGGAACACCTCCGAAGAAGCGATGCTGGCGATCGCTGTGTGGTGCGGCGGCGAGTACGACCCGTCGAAGGGCGTGATCGTTCTGCCCGATGGAGACACGGCCGCGGACGGCGACACGATCATCCGGGACGAGGACGAGTTTTTCTGGTCCCCTGCCCCAGAGATGCGAGAGGACATCGCCAACGAGCTGCCGGCTGACACCTACATCTTCGAGGACGTCATCCTCGGGAACGATCCGGGCGATTGGATCTTGGTGGCCCCCAACGGTCAGATCATGGAATTCGTGATGGATCCCGAAGGCGTGGACGAGCAGCTGTGGCAGTTCCTTATGGGCTACATGTTTAGGCTAGAAGGGACGAACCCCGCTTAGCAGCGAGGCCACCGGTTTTCTTTACTGCCGCATCAGACCGAATCGAACCTTCATCTGTGCGAGCATGTCAAATGTGTTTACGCATTTGACTTCAAATGCATGGCACAAGTTTGGGATTGGAACTCTTCCAGTTCGATTTTCTCGATGCTTTTCATGAGTTACGACTGTGTACCCGTTGGTCTTTGCGTACGCCGCCAGCCATCCATCTGCGCCAGCAGCGAAATCATGCTTCGCTGTGTCCTTGTACGGTTGGTCCCGCACCCAGTTTTGCATCGATCTAAAACAGCCTGTGACCGCTACGTCGGCGGTCTTCTTAAAGAGTCCGTCTAATGCGTCGTTGCTCAACCATGGCCCAAGCTTCGCATTGTTTGCCAGTTCCTTTTGGACGTGCTCAATGCTGCAGAGGACTCGATCCTTAAAGCCCCGTTGCAGCGCGTCCCAGAACCCAGGGCAAATGTCAAAGTGGTAATAATGCTTGCACGCTTCTATGAATACATTTGCGTCAAGCAGGTACTTCTCACCTGCGGGCATCGTTGAACGTCTCCAGAAGCTTGTCACCGTATGTGTCGAACGTGTCCCCCCTCATGCCAGTGAGTTGGTATGCATTCAGGTAAGGAAGTCGTCCCGCCCTCGCTGCGGCCACCACAGCTAGGCCAAAGCGGCCGCCTAGCCGCATGTTCTGCACTTTGTAGAAGTCCGGTCCTCCTTCGCCTTGCTCTTTCTGAAGCAGCTTCTTGAGCCGCCACTCCTCTTGCGTTTTTGTGTAGAAGTTGAAAAAGACTTTTGGTGCTACAAATCCCAGGTCTTTTGCGCGTCGAGCTACAACGATAGGGCTGACTTTAAATCTCTTTGAAAGTTCGTTGACCGTCTTTAACGAGTCGCCGCCTGCAGGCCAAGCCTTGAGCATTAGCTTGGCCGGCAGTAGGAACTCTGCCGCGACTTCGTTGCAAAACTTCTCGATTGCGTTTTCGCCGGGAATAGTGCTGGGGAGATCGAAGATCCCACCCTTCCCCATCCAGACGTGGGCCAATTCGTGAGCAAACGTAAACATCTGCGCCGACTGCGCGTCTGCTCCGTTGATGAAAATCATTGGAGCGTATTCGTCGATGAGAACGAATCCGCGGAAATCCGAAGGGTCGAGAGATCGACGAGTGTTCAACCCCACGATGCTAGTTACGGCAACGCAGATTCCTAGCCGTTCAACCGCTTTACGGAGCGCTCTGAACGCAGCCTCCCAATTGGTTTCTTCCTGCGACCACCCTAGGTCGAGGCCTAGCGCTCCACGCATCTGATTCGCTAGATCGACAACATCACTGCCTCTCGCGCTTCCGACAAAGTCGAGGGGCTGTTCGCCACTTTCGATCAGCTCCTCACGCAGCCAGTCCTGACGCCGCTGCATGTCGTAGATCGTGTCGACCAGATTTGGCGTGATTCGAACCCGACGGTCGGCAATCGTGCGGTAGTCGGGGATTGGAAGTGACTCTTCAGGTGGCTCGTCGAGAAACAGGTAACCAAGCGGTACATGAAACTGGTCGGCCAGCCTCTCAATCTGTTTCATCGTGGGAAACGCGTCCCCACTCTCCCACTCTGCAAGCTTCGGGAACAGTCTGCTGAGCGCATCAACGTCTAGCCCGGCTCGCTCGCGCGCCCAGGAGATCAACTCCGGCTTGATGAGTTGGGTTTTTGCCACCGCTTCCTCAATGCTCTGCTCAACTGTACATCTTCACACCACGGGAGATGTCCGGCAAGCGGATCGCTGTCCGAACGTGTACGGCACCCTTGTGTAACCCAGGCCCAGCCCTTGCTTGGTTATCGGTACACGCGCATCGCGACACCCAAATCCAAGTCCTTGTCCGCACAGTTGGCCTAAGCAGAGCGATCGGAACTATACCGAAACTCTCGGCCTTTCTCTGCTCGTGTCGTAACTGTTTTCGTCTCAGCCCCTTGCGCGGGCTCTCTTGGCACGTTCTTCATCGGGGCACCTCACACTGTGCCGAGAGAACTCTGGAGGGCCACAATGTCACGTCATCGAGATCCGCTTCCCTACGTCCTCGTGTTCATCCTCATTTTGGTAGGGATGGCAACTGCGGTCCGGACGTATCACGAGAGCTTTCGAGAACTGCTGAACGTGGTCCGGGAAACAGCTCAGGATCGCTGACGTCCTGCGCTCCGGCGTCCCCAGCCACCCCGCTCGGCGCGGGGACCCCGGCCGGGGCCCCTGCCTCCGCTCCGGACAATGGCGAACCAATCCGAGCCACCCGGGCGAAGACCAGAGTTTGCCCGACCTCCCCTCGTGTCTTCCCTCCGAACTTGAGCCCGCCCTGCTGCATGTCCTCTGAGCTGCCATCGCGGAGCGCGCCCACGAGGTACACGCCGCCGGCTTTCATGTCGGCAGAGACGGTCATCTCCTGTTGCCGGGTCGTCGGCGGTCGACCGTCCGTCCCTTGGGTCTCAATGTCTCCGATCGAAACGAAGATCGTCGCCCGGGCCGAATCCCAATTCAGCTCCCGGAGCTTCACGCGGAAGATCAGGCCCACCTGCTGAAACGTATAGCTCTTGACGATCGTCCCGGACTGCGGGCTGATCGTGGAGCTCTCGTACGGCACCTTGCGCGTCCGGTCGACGGTGGATTCCGCTCCGTCAACCAGCAGGAACAGCGGCTCCGCGACGATCCCTCCCCTGCCCTTCTCGTTCGCGAACTGGAGGACGCTCTTGAGGCTCGCGGTCAGGTCCGTCTCGAGCGAGAGCAGCTTGCCAGAGCTGGCGTCCCCGAGCGTCGCAGCCACCTCGAGCGCCGGGACGACGTCCATGCCGAGATCCTTGATGTCCCGGCCGGTGAGCTGCACCACATGGAGCTGAACCACCCAGGTGACGGACTCGGCAGACTCGACCTGGTCAAGCATCTCCGCAATGCGAGTCAGGACCTCGACAGTGTCCGTCACGACCGTCAGCCCGTCCTTGAACGCCGTGACCTCCCCGACGTCGGAGAGGGCCTGTTCCACGATCGACCGAAGCCCCTCTTCGTCCAGGCGGCGGACCCGCTTCACGAAGACGCCCCGGTCTTCCGGCCGGAGAGTCCCGAGAACATAGATCCGCCCGCTGCGGGTGACTTGCGCCCCGCACTGCCGGGCGATCGCGGAGATCGTCTCATCGACCGTCGCCGCCTGGAGCCGCAGCTCGAGGGGCGTATGGAGGAGAGAGGGGTCCGCTACCACCGACACGCCCCATCGGTCGGACATCCAGCCCAGGACCGCCCGCAGCTCCGCCCCGACCAGCTCCACCGTCTCCCGCTGCTCCACCTTGGCTTCCGGCTTGGCCGGACGGACTGACTGGATCTCGTCGTACAACTTTGGGAAAACCCGTGCCCGGGCGAGGCTGTCCGTTGCCGCGTGAAACCCCTGTGGCCCCAGGTCCGGCTGTTCCACCCGCCGGAGCGGGTTTAGGCACCCCGCCGAGCTTAAGACGACGGCCGTCATCCAGCAGCAGCTCACGCCGGCGACGGTCCACTGCTCTGACAGACCGGCCCATGAGCGGACCATCCCGAATCGGTTCATCGATCGCATAGCGCTCTCCATTGCGCATCAGAAGATCGTCTCCGACGATCCCGACGAATTCCGTGTTGAGTTGAAACGCTTCCATGTACCGCTGCTGCGTGGCAGTCAGCTCCGCAATAATCTCGTCCCGGCGATCGGGAGTCAGAGCGTCCGACCGAGCGACCACGTTCCGGGCCTCACCGATCGCCTGGGTGGCCCGGTTCGCATCAATGACGAGATCCCCGCCAGGAGCGACCGTCGGCGTAGGCGGAACGGATGCCAGGCCCGCAGCCGTCGCCGGCTTCTTCTTGGGCGCCGCCGCCTCCCCGAACGCGAGACGGAGGATTCCGTCACGAACCCACGGCGTTCCGAGGAGAGCCACGATCAAGAGCACCTTGACCAGCTTCGACATCAGCACGTTCATCAGGTTCCGGACGAGGAACCAGCGAAGGAACCCGGTCCAGCCAAGCAGCTCGTACTGGAGCTTCCGCCGTCCGGCGGTCCCGCCGGCCGTGGGAGCGTTGTACGACTCGTACAGCTCGAACCACTTCGCCTCCCGGCGGAATTTCGACTCCTTCTCGACGACGTACTTTTTGCCACCGGCGTTCCGCTTCTCGGTCACCCAGGTCGCGGCCTGATACCCCCGGAACGGGAGCAGCTTCGCCAGGAGCTGGTAGATGTCCCCCATCTCGATCCCGAACACCGGCTCGCGGCGGGTGTCGGAGCTGACGACCCACACCTGGCGTTCGGACTCTTCGAGGAATTCAGGGGCCAACTTCCCCTGAGCCTGTGACACAAACTCGATCGTGGCCCCCTGGTGCCGCAGCTCCCCGATCCAGCTCTGCCACTTCTTCCGCCACTTTGAGGTATGCCGCTTCCCGACGAAGTTGTGGGCTTCGTCGAGCATGATGTGAGCGCCGGCGATCGACTTCCCCTCGAAGTATTCCCACGGCCCCCCCTTCTCTTCCGACCACTCCCGCAGGACGTCCTGCGGCAGCGCCTCGAAGCGGCCGATGATGTCTTCCTTCGACATCGGCCCATTGACGCCCGTTGTGGCGGCGTACCGCTCGGCGATCTTCTCCGGCAGGAACGGGAGGTTGGAGATCAACCTCCCTTCCTCGAATGGCAGAAACTCGGTGCAAGCGAAGATCACGCACGACAGAGTCTTCCCTGCACCGGCGACACCGATCCGACAGCTAGAAACCGGTCGACTCATACCACCGCTCCGAACATGAGGAGACCCAGCTTGGCGACGAGCCGGATAAACCAGATTGCGACGGCGGCTTGGATGTAGGCTACGTGGAGCGTCGCCCAAAAGTTCCACGGAATGAACATCCCCATCACGTTCGCCGCGCCGACGAACCACCCGATTGCCCGGGACAGCACTTCCTTGTTGTCCTTCAGCCAGGAGGGACACAGCGAGCATTCACAGTCCGGCAGGTCATAGCACGCTGGCTGACCCCCTCCCCCGCCGCCGGGAGGATCCCCGCCCCCGACCTCACCGGGCTCGACCATGATCGCGCGGCACTCCATGCAGAAGTACCTCGCGATCGCGTTATAGACCCCGATCCGGAACCGGCAGATCATTCCCCGGAACCAGTCCTGGACCCATTCGAAGAGAGCCCACACGGCGTTTTTGACCGGCGTCAGAATGTCGATTAGTCCGCCCCCGCCATCCTGAGCCGCCACAGGAGCGACCGGCACCGCCAGGAGTCCGACAATCAGCAACAGCACGACGAGGAAACGGTGCATCACCCACCTCCCATCACGAGTTCAAAGAAGGCCTTGCAGTACATCAACAACAGAACCGCCTTGATCCCGGTCAGGATGTACTCGGACATCGTTCCCCAATTCCGCCACTGGTACGGCGTCCCGCCGGGAACCGTGATCAGACCGGTCGGGGAGATCACGATCTCGTCCACGGCCCACTCCGACAGCCGGAACGACTGTGGCTTGAGCCAGGGGATCTTCAGCCCTTCCCCGGCGTTGGTTTCCCAAGTCTCCATGACGTCTTCCTGAAGGACGCCGTCGAAGCCCAGGATCTTGAGGCCGATCGACTTCAGGACCGTTGTGAGATCGGTGCACTCTGCATGCTCGACGTCGGGGCCGGGATCTTCCGGATCCTCTCCGCCCGGATCATCCGGCCCTTCCTCGTCGTCCGGGATGCCGTTGTTGTTGTCGTCCGGATCTTCGGGATCCGGGATCCCGTCGCCGTCCGAATCATGGTCCGGATCATCGACGTCCGGGATTCCGTCTCCGTCATCATCCGGGTCGTCGACATCCGGGATGCCGTCGCCGTCTCCGTCCTGCGGCGGATGGTCCGGATCCTCATCATCCGGAATGCCGTCTCCATCGTCGTCCGGGTCCTGCTGGTCCGGGATTCCGTCCCCGTCATCGTCCGGGTCTTGCTGGTCAGGGATCCCGTCCCCGTCTCCGTCATGGTCCGGATCGTTCTGATCGGGCAACCCATCCCCATCGTCGTCCGGATCCTGTTGGTCCGGCACACCGTCATTGTCATCGTCGGGATCCGTCGCATCCGGCTCCCCGTCACCGTCTGTGTCTCGCGGCAGCTCGTCGCAGACGTGATCCGCGAGCGTATCCCCGTCCGGACCGTCGCAAAGCAGAGTCCCGCAGGTACACGGTCCCACCTGAAAATTGCACCGCCGGAGAAGCACCCACTCCGCCATTTCGGTCGTCGTCACGCCCTGATTCCAGCCGGTGACGAGCCCGTCAACCACGGCTTGAGTCACGACACAGTTCAGGCACTTCGGGCAGGCGTCATTGCAGGTCGAACAGCCAGCACAGCCCGGGAACCCTTCCGACCAGTTCCAATAGTCCTCTATGCCGTTCGAATCGTCGTCGTCCGGGACGCCGATGTTGATGTTGGCGTAATGCCAGAACAGATAGGACGTCTTCCGGGCCGGGCTGGCCCCCTTCTCGAAGAACATCACCCACGATGCAATGACGTCGTTTGCCTGATTGACGCCCGGCGTCCGCCGGCCACGATAGTCCACGCGGAACTTTTTGCAGGCGACGTTGGTCCCGTCGATGCACTGCGTCGTGGCGTCCGTGATCCCGACATCCTGGCAGACCCACTCATTGACGACGGCTGGATACCCGCTCATGCCTGCTCGCAGCGGACAGAACCCGCCCCAGCTCCCGCAGTCGCAAACCGCGAACGCCTGGTTCCCGACCAGCATTGCCGCGGCGAACCCTAAGATCTTCTTATGGGCTCGGTCCTTGGCCAGCACCGTCAGGCGAAATAGGTACATCCCGCCGAGAGTCGGGAGCATCACGGCCGCGACCATGCCGCACCAGACGAGCTGCTCCACGTACGCCTTAATCGCCGCAATGTCCGCTTCCATCGCCCGTCTCCGCCTAGGTTCCCGGCCCTTCCAGAAACTTGCCGCGCGTCAAGTTTGTTAATCGTCCTTCTCATTGCTGCCGCTGCCGAAGGCGTTCCGGACCCGATCGACCGCCTCGTAAACGCTCAGCCCCAGGCTGATCCAGCGGATTAGCGGCCACGCATAGCGGCAGCCGATCCAGAGCGCGGCCAGGGCAAGAGTGCCAGCCGCTCCCCACGCCTGCATCTTGATGGCGAGCTCAACCCACGACCAGAAAACCGGAATGTCCGGGAACATGCTCCCCTCCGCAAAAGAAAACGGCCCCGAGGCCCCTCCCCCATCAGGAGAGACCCCGGGGCCTACCTGAAGGACTACACGCCGCGGCCGACCCAGCTCAGGAGCTTCTTGGCCAGGATGCAGCCGACGACCAGGGCCGCCATCGCAGCCATGGCGACCGCGAGGAACGCCCCGACCTTGAGCGACATCGCCGTGAAGCTGAACGGCTCGAGGATGTCCGGGAACGTCTCCTGGGCGAGCAGCTCGCCGCCCGACGCCAGCACCGCCACCGCCAGAGCGACGGCCGTCAGCACGCCCAGCGAAATCCGGCTCAGGCAACCCTGAGCACGGGCCGCCGACTCACGAACACACACGCAGAGGGAACGAAACATCACTGCACTCCATCGCGTCCTGCATTCCGTCTTTCAAGGAAAGTCCCGCGCCAACGGAACCGCTTGATTCACTTCACCGCCTCTTCGACGTACCCCGTCCAACTGAGGATCTGGCCGAAGAGGTAATGCCACGCCAAACTGAAGGCGAACGCCTGCATCATCTTTTCCATGACGAAGAGGTTCACCCCGGGAAGGTCCATCAGTCACCTCCCCACAACTTGCCCCGCCGTCGCCGGCGGGGTTGTTTCTTGTCTTGCTCCTCCGGCTTCACGGGATCGGAGGGGCGTTGTCCTCCTGGCCAACGGAAGGTTCGACGCCAGAGGTCCCAATCCTCCGCCGAGAAGTCCACCGGCGTGTCACCCATCGCATCGAGCGCCAACTGAGCATCAGGCCGATGAACAGCATTGCGACCGAGGCCATCGCTGCCACCCGGCGCGAGGGAATAATCAGCAAACCGGACAGGGCCAACATCGTCCACATGGTCCAGCGGCTCAGTGCGGCCACGCCTTTCCAGATCGACGAAAGCGCTCCCAATACGCGCATGCCGCTCCTCCACCTTCGATTTGATCTTCTCGAACGTCGTATTCAGCCCGGCCTTGTTGACCGCCCGAATCCACAGCTCATCGATCCGCTCTAACGTCTCTTCGGGGCTCCCCGGAAAGTCGCCTTGAGCCAGCGCCGACACGACGCAGCCCATGGCCTGAGCGACGAGCGAGTCAGGGTCGGGAGTAGCAGGCACCACACGAGCAGCGCGGTTCCAGCCACGGCCAAAACGAGAGGACACAGCGTCGACCACTCCGCACCAGTTCGGGTGTAGCCCCGATCGGCCAGCGTGGTTTCGATCCACTCCCTCTTCGCGGACTGTGAGCCATGAATTGCACAGCCAGCCTGCAACGTTGCGCAGCTCACAACGAAGGCTCTCGACATCCGTGATCCCTGCCTCTCTGAGCTGCCGGGTCTTCATCTGGAACTCAACCCGGCAAAGTTCCTTCGGGACGCCGCCGTTCCAGAAGGCGGCTTTCATCGCTTCAAACTTGGTCAGGCTCTCGGTGTCCTCCAGCTCCCGGAGCTTGTCATAGATGCGGCAGAGGATCCCCGAGCCCCCGAGATACATCCCGGTGGCCTGGAGTCCCTTCGCCATGATGCGAACGGCCAGTTCCTTCCGTGCAGCTTCCAAGTAGCCCTGCACGACCTCCGCTTCGACGGACTGAGCGTCCGCCAGGAGCTGGAAGAGTCTCGACCGCCGGACGAAGCAGTTCCGGTAGAACAGATCGAGGTATGAGGCCATCGTCTGGCCCGGTTGGTCGGTGAAGATGTCCAGTCGGCCGACGGCCGTCTGAGTGATCCGACCTCTGAGTACGGATTCGAGGCAATAGCGTGCCTCGTCCCATACCGCTTCCCAATCCCCACGCTTCGCGATCAGCGGCGTCGAGGCGGCGTAGACGATCACGTTCGGGATCGTCTGCGTTGCTTCGGCGAATTGCTGGAACTCAAAGCGGATCCCCCGCCAGGTGACCACATACGGGTAGTAAGGCCCCTTCTTTCCGTCGCCCCCTTTTGTGGAGCCGGCTCGGCTGACGCTGAAACGCTCGCCGTGGACCTCGACCAGTTCCGTGGTCCCCTTCCCTTCGCGGAGACGCTGTTGCGTCTCCTTGATGGATGCGATGAACAGTTCATGCGGGAACAGGCCCGGTCCGTGATCGAACTGCACCCAGCAGCTAATCCGGAACGTATCCACCCCCGCGTACGACAGCACAGGGATTTCGGACTCCGAGGGCGTAGCTGCCCACTTCCGCCGGTTCCTCAGTTGGACTGCAAAGGTCACCACTATCGACCGCCTTTCGGATCTCGCGATGTGCCAGACGGTCCTCAAGCCTGTGAGCCCAGCGGAGGAGATATCCCCTCGCCGATTGATTCGAGATCGAGGCCACGACCCGCTGCTCCAGCCAGGTCGACAGCTCGCGGAGCAGGTCCGCTGCTGCGCTCGGCTGTCGCTTCTCCTTGTCGAACACACCCCGCATCCGGTCCCGGAACTCCTCGCTCTGGAACGTCAGCCGGACGAGGAACACGGCCGGCTTGACCGCCTTCCCCTCCCCCACCTGCAGCAGCCCGGTTTCGATACTCGCCATAGAGGTACACCAGAAAGAAGTTCGCGCAGATAACCTGCGTCGTAACGAGGCTGCTTACAGCAGCGACGAGGACGATCCCCGTAGGTGTCATCACGGTCTTCCTGTTGTGATGGTGCGGTTCCTGTTGCAGCCCTGCCCCGGCCGGTTGCGACGGCCAGAACGCCACGCCCTGAGCACTACTTCGCCGGAGCGGCCGGCGGGATTTCCTTGATCTGCTCGATCGTCATCACCTGATAGTCGTCAGCGAACGTTCCGCCGACGCGCGTAGCCCGCACGTTGTCGAGACGACCGACGAGCCGCACCGGCTTCGGATCGGCGACCGCCTGGTTGTAGACCTCCTGCGTGCAGGAGACCCGCTGCGTCCACCCGACATTGCCGACCTGCAGCACGTAGTACGTCTGCGTCTTCTCTTTGTTCTGACGCGGTGTCGGCTTCTCGATGATCACAGCGTCGAGTTGCCCGATGCCTACCTTCATTCCTTCGCTCCTTCGAAGAGAGACCCAAAAGAGGGCTATGGGGGCGATCCTTCGCCCCCAGGTCCCGCGCCAATGCGGTCCCACGCCCAAGCCCCACACCACGCCGAGAGCTTCCAATGCTCGCGGCCGATCACAGGAGGGACGCGAATCCCCCTGTGATCGGTGGCGCGGGACGCACGGCCTCGCGGCGGTGCATCAAAGACCCGTTGCTTCCCGACGCGCAGAGGGGGAAGGCCCTCCACGCGCCGGGACGCCGCAACAGGAAGATCAAAACGCGGGGATCCGGATGGTGCGGCGGGCCAACGCCCAGCCCCGAACCCCCGCGAAATGTGAGGAAATTGCTAAGAACTCACGCCGAGCAGCGCTCGGCTGGGTGCTGAACTCCGCTCAGCGTGAGCGGGAGCGAGACGAGATTGCCCTTGAAACAGAGACAGCGGTAGCGGACACTGCTTCCAGTGCATGGCGTTTTACTCCCTGAACAAGTCTGAAACGCTGTGCATGGCCGGGTTGAGTCTTCGCAGGACTCCCCGGCCGTTTTTTTTTGCACACTGTTCCCCACGCAGCTTTGAGGGGATCGGCCCGTTTCGCAGACAGGCCGAAGGTCAACCGCGTGTCCATGAGAACACGGGGACTATAGCAGGTCCTTAGTGTCCGTTATGTTACCTCGGACCCTGACAAAACACAAGGAAAATGCAGGAAACGGCCAAAAGCACTTTCTGGCGAGATTCCGGAAATCGTTTTGGCCTCGTTTTGCCCATCCTCAGTTCTCGCCGCCGTTCGCCGTGTTACGGATGCGCTTCGCACGCTCCTCAAACCGCCCGGTTCGCCCCGAAACTTGACGCGCGTCAAGTTTCTGAAGACGCCCTAACTTTGCGCGCAAGTGGCGCACATTCGGGCGACAGACGAGGCGATTTCGGCGCTCCAAAAGGAGAACTGGCAGCTCCGCGATCAGTCGCCACAGGAAATTGACGCGCGTCAATTTTCGGGCCTCCGATAGCCCGGCCGAGTGGAGCAGGATTACCCTCCCCCGAACGAGTGGTTTCCAGCGAGGGCCAAATGACCGAGACCGTCAAGAAACGTCGCCGTTGGCCATGGCTGATACTCGCCGCCACCCTGATCCTGGTCTGCGGCCCGACCGTTTGGCGGCTTCGCCCTCTCAACGCCACAGAACGCCGGCTCGTTGGAAGTTGGTCTCCTGAGCACGACTCGCGTCTGGGAGTCTTCACGTTCCGCGCCGACCGTGCGTTCTGCTGGACCCACCCGAATGGCTTCGTCGCCGCAAAAGGCTCGTGGAGTGCCAGTGCCCGCTCCCTCGTCATTGACTACGAACCCGATGGCCTATCAATCAAACAGCTCCTCTTCCGGTTGTACCGACGACTCGCCGGGCATGATCGGCAGCCCCTCCGCTTCGCTGAAGACGGAGATCTCATCCTTCATGGCATCCCGTTCGACCGAGTTGCCACCCCGCTTGGTCTTGATCGCTAATCGACCAGCGTGATTGTGGTGTTTGATGGGGGGGTGATACTGAGGAAGCCCCCAAAGGCCCGGCGGACCGGACCGCAGGTCACCGATCAATGTCCTCTACCCCGGGGCGGGCAGCGAGCATGGAATGCTCCTTCACGCAGCCCCGCAGGGATTGCGGGGCGATTTCTGAACGAGCGCTCCGGCGAGCCCCTCCCGACGCGGTCGGCCTCGTCCGCTGGGCCGGTTACTCGCGGCTGCTCACCTTCCACTTGTTCGCGTCAGCGACCTGCTCGACGAAGCGCTCCAAGCGGGGATCTGCCTTGGGAAGAGTCACGCGCAGCGTCAGTTGACCTGGGTGAAAGATGGCGCGCACCAGATGGCCCATGTCCGCCGCGTCGTAACACCAGTTCACGACTCGGAAGAACTCGGATTCAGCGGGAGTGATGGCGGTGATTGTTAGCAGGACTCGCCTTTGGGGGATGTGCCACTTCAGTGTCACAAATCCGCAGCGGTGGTGAAAGGGCTTGTGGCTTTGTGGATGCCTCCGGCCCGGGCTCTCCGCTCCGATTCCTCCCTCCGCAGAGCCTTCGGTCCGGGATCTTCACTGCGATCGCGATCCCGAGGTCGGCACCGTGCCCACCCGTTCGATCACCGCCCAGCGTCCGAACAGTTGTCCCTGAACTTTGGTCCCCGGCGGATCGCACTTGTCCAGCCACAGCTTGCCGGAGTAGCTGGATGCATCCGTCCAACCACCACGAGCTGTCCGAGTTCGTCGGTCTGGCGTCCAGTATAGTGGAAGTTCATCGGATTCATTCGTGTTGCTCGCTCCTGTCATGAGTGTCCGCCAACATTTCCCTGCCGTTGATAGAAGAGGTCGTTGAGAACTCTCTGTTCACTAAGGCGTGCAACACTTCCCCCAAGTCCTGCGAAGACACAGCACGTGATCGCATTTCTATTCTTCTGCATCTCAATGCTGTGGTGACTGACCAGTCAGACGGACGTGCTCGATCGCATACCTGGCGAATGTTGCCAAATCTCAACGCGGCATTTTTGACAGTCACCTCGGTTAACCTATGTTTCCATAGCCCATTTCCCCCGTTGTTCCGCCCGTGTGCCAACTCCCGTCCCTTTGTCGGGACCTTGCACCATCATCGGGGGGTGCCTTGGCTCGGGGCATTTCAGTGTCACATTCCTTTTTCAGATCATTCGGGATCCCCGTTCTCTTTGGGGTGGCTTATGCGATTGGTGCTGAGCTCGGGCACCTCCTGTCGTTCGAAGGTGTCTTTGCCTCATTTTGGCCACCTAGCGGAATCTACCTTTCCACGCTTTTGCTGGCGCGGCGCGGAAGGTGGCCGGTCTTCCTCTGCGCTGCTCTCGTCGCAAACCTGATCTCCGACATCGGTTTCCACGGGAAAGCCTTTGTTGTAAGTCTTGGCTTTTGGACCGCCAACTCAATTGAAGCCACGTCGGCGGCATTGCTAATCCAGTCAGTCATCGGCACCAAAGTCTCGATAACGAGTCTCAAGACCGTCCTCTGGCTCTTGATCGCCACCGCTTTTTGCGGCAATGCCTTGGGAGCGACTATCGGGGCAACAGTTGTTACCGCTGCTTTCAACACCAACTTTCTCTCGACTTGGTTGGTCTGGTGGATCAGTGGATCGATCGGTTCATTACTCTTTGTCCCTGCGATTCTCAACTTCGTCATCTGCAAACCCTGGCGCGATCCGGCGCCTCTACGTCGCGCCATTGAAGGGCTGTTGATCGTCGCAGCCACAGCACTCGCTTCACAGGTTGTTTTCGGTTCGCAGGAACGGCCGCTCGCGTTTGCGACGCTCCCTCCCCTCCTCTGGGCAGCGGTCCGTTTGAATGTCTGCGGAACGGTTCTGAGCGCGACGACACTCGCGGTCACCTCTGTGTGGCACACAATCCACGGTCACGGTCCCTTTGCGTTGGAAACTTCGGTCACCGGGCAAGTTCTTCTGACCCAGTCCTTCCTCGTTGTGGGAACTCTCGCGTCACTGATGCTCGCTTCTCTGACGATGGAGCGGCAGTCCTATCTTGTTGCGATCGAGAATCATCGAAGGAGGTTGGAAGTACTCGCCTCAACCGACGCTTTGACAGGCGTCTCAAATCGCGGCGCATTTCAGATCCGGGTCAAGGACGAGCTGGAGTCAGTCGGTCGTCACTCGTCGCCCCTTTCGCTTGTCCTGATTGACGTTGATCATTTCAAGAGCTTCAACGACACGTTCGGACACTCTGCAGGCGATGATGTCCTGCGAGAGGTGGGACTTCTCCTGCGACAGTCGGTTCGCACAGGCGATTTTGTTGCCAGATACGGTGGCGAGGAGTTCGCCGTCCTGCTGCCTAACACTGATGAACACCAAGCCTTGCCTCTCGCCGAGCGCATCCGTGCCTGCATCGAATCAGCGATCTGGAAGCAGCGCGCCGTTACCATCAGTGTCGGTGTGACGACAGTGCGGGCGAAGCTTTCTGACTCTGTGGCTCTGATCAACGCGGCAGACGGCGCGCTGTATGAGTCGAAGCGGCGGGGACGGAACCGTGTCTCGTTCAATGACCACAAGACTCTGGCGTAGTAACCCAGCAGCTTGGATCGCGATAACCGGAAACTGAAGCGGCTTCCGACCACACACAGCCGTCACTCCAGCCTAGGCTGGAGTTATCTCGGGTTGGGCTGTTTCAGACGGGGCGAGCGAGACGTCATTCGCCTTCAAGACCGACGTGGGCGATACCTGGGGCTCGGGGCGATCTCCAAGCGCCCCTGAACCTCCCCCACCTCGTTCTCTCTCCCGGCATTCGTCCAAGAGTGCGCGATCGATTGCTACCGCGGTCCCATCGATCTCGCGGGCGGTCGCCGCGGCCGCCACGGCTCCGAGAAGGGTGACAGCAATCTGGCCGTCTACGGTTTCGAGCAGCCCTCGTTGCATCAGATACTCAGCAGAGACGTGATCGGGCCCGCCGCGCGGTGCCTCGAAAGGCCCAACTCGCTGCACGAGTTGCAAGTACTGGTACTCCGGCAGGAGTAGTACCACGACTTCGGTCATCCAGATCCGTCCTGACTGTAGCTCGCGTCTGAAGTCTACCGTTCGGTGGCACTCTCCAATAGGACGGCGCTTCGAGAAAGGCGGCCAACCCGGCGGCCGAAGAGCGGTGAGGGGCCGAGAAGCGTCGACGAACGTAAACGGTGAGGGGAGAGGACTTGGCCGTCCCGCTTCGTAAGGCTCCGCGATCGGCCCGAAAATGCCGAACCCCAGAACACGTCCTCAGGCGATGCACCCTCGTGGCGGCTCAATCATCGCGTTCCAGGGTTCGATGATCTAACAAAAAGCCTGGGCTGCTGAGACATAGGGGCAAACGGCAATTTGATCCAAGTGCTGCCCGCAGCACCGGAAATACCTCACGGTCTCCTGGCGAATGCGGTTCGACGCGAGCCAATCGGTCGGCCAAACGCTGCCCCGCCATAACCTTGTTGTCACTTTACACCTTCCAGGAAGGAATGCTCCCCCCCCTCCCGCGATTTGAAGCTAGGTTCATGGAGTGATGCGAATCAGACCACTGCCGGGTGGAACTGTCTCGTCCCCTGCCCTGTCTCAAGCCACCCGGAGCTGCTCCCGTGCGTCGCTTTTCGCAATCCCCCGGCGACAGTCGTCGCGGGGCGATGCTCGTACTCATTGGCTTCCTGCTCACGGTCTCCCTTGTGATGATCGTGTTCGCGGTCGATGTCTCGTACATGCAGCTGACGCGGAGCGAGCTGCGAGCAGCGGCGGATGCGGCGGCAAAGGCTGGTGTCGAGAATCTTCGCCGCACCCAGTCCGAGACATTTGCCGCAGACGCGGCCATTCATGTCGGTTCGCTGAACACAGTCGGCGGCAAGCCCCTGTATCTCACGGGGGACAATCTTGAGTTCGGGCAAGTGGCTCTGCAGAAGGATGGAAGCTGGGCCTTCACTCCTGGCGTGGATCCTCCGCAGGCGATGCGAGTCTCCGCCTCGCTCACTAAGGGAAGTGCGAGCGGTCCCGTCCATCTGTTCTTCGGAGGGATGTTCGGCCATTCGACCTTCTCCCCCAGCATCACCGCGGTGGCGTCGCAGTTTGATCAAGACATTGTCCTGGCGCTCGATCGATCCCATTCAATGACGTTCGATCTCTCGGGCGTCGACTGGAAGTATCCTCCCGGCATCCCCGGTTACCCGCTGGGGATTACCTGCCCCCCTCACCCCACTCTCAGCCGGTGGGCGGCGCTGATGAAGGCGGTCGACCAGTTCGACGACATCCTCTCGAACGCCAACCTCCAGCCTCGCGTCGGGATGGTGACCTGGTCGTCGGAGGTGACCAAGAACTCGCTCGAATACCAGCTCACGAAGGTGACATCGGCCGTCACCTCGCGAGACCTGGAGCTGACGGACCTCGTTGCGAACGGCAACTCCGGCAAGGGCAAAGGGAAGAAGAAGGGGCTCAAGAAGAAGATCGAACCGCGAGCACTCAATGTGATGCTCGGCGCCACCAACATGGCGGCTGGATTCTCTGAGTCGCTCTCGATGCTGCTCGCAGACAAGTCACGCCCTCTGGCGCGTAAGAGCATCGTCCTCCTGACCGACGGGTTGTGGAACGAGGGGCAGAACCCGATCGAAGTGGCGAAGCAAGCCAGGGCCAACGGGGTCATCGTCCACGCGATCACGTTCCTGCCCGGAGCCGACCAAGCAACGATGATCCAGATCGCAAATCTGACCGGCGGCCGTCACTACTACGCACAGAACGCAGCAGAACTCGAAGATGCCTTCCGGGACCTGGCCTTTGCGATGCCGGTCCTTCTGACCGAATAAAAGGCAGACGAAAAGGTCCGCCTGCCGAACTCGAGCTGTGTCCTGCCGGGACGACTTGCCCTCGCCCGACAGGCGGACGCGGGCGCTCCCGGTCAGGGTTCACCACGAAGGAACACGCAGAGACCGGCATCTCTACAGGTTCACGCGTCCGAACGAGAGCGCCCGCGAACGGCTCTCTGTCGTGCAACGGACACGATCTTAACTTTTCGCCTGAGCGGCAAGTCCGAACATCGCTGTTCGTGTCGAAGTTCGACTAAGCGACCCAGGCCGGATGCTCTACGGCAGCGGGGCCTCGCGAGCCAGAACATCGACCTCAGCCCCATCCGGTACGTGTCCCGCACGAAGGAGTGCTTGGTCTCCGAGAGATGTCAGGTGCCAAACCTGATCCGCCGCCTCGACTAGCCCGTACCCTGCCAGTTGCTCGACGGATAGGGTCGTGCGCAGCTCAGCCCCGACGTCGCGTGCGATGCGCCGGGATGCAATCAACCGAAGTGCCGCCACATCTGGCGGCAGTAGTCTGACAACCCGCACTTGGGCATTCCCCCCTATTGAACTGGCTGAATCTTAGGCTCTCCCTATCTCCGCTCGCCATAGGCAGAGGATGTTCCCGGCTCCGGTCATCCGAAGACAGAACGGACGAGCTAACTCCCCTTCCCTCGCCTACGTCCGGGCCGATCTACTCCACGGGCGAACGCTCAATGGCGTCCGACGAGCCGCATGGCTCGGTCCTCCACTTCAGAACGCGAGTTGCCGACTCTTCTGGCGCGCGATTGTTGAACATCGCTCGCCTGACGGAAGAATCGCACAGCGTCAACTCGAAGACTGCCGCGTTGTCATCGACAAGCCGCGGGGAAGCGGCAGAGATCACCGCACCAGTCAACGTCGCGGCGACTTGGTCGCCAATGACCTCCACCAGGCCTTTCTCGAGAAGGTACTGAACCGACACGCGGTCAGGACCACCATGAGGAACAGTCAGCGGCCCGAAGCGGGCGACCAGTTGGAGGTACTGATACTCCGGCAGGAGCACTACAAACACGTTTGCCATCCTGACAAATTCGGTTTCTAGTCCGCCCACGCATTGTAGCTCACCCTCTCTAGATGCAATCCCAGTCGGCCGGGGCGCCTTCCCCCCAAGGCTTTTCCTAGGCCGGATGATCCGACGTCAGCACTCGCTCTCGAGAGCCTTCCTGTTCTTGGGCTGTCTGCTTGGCCGCGCCTCCATCGAGCAGGACGATATGACCGTCGATGGCAACAGCGAGGCCTTCGGCGATCAGGGCGACGACGTCGGGCCCATACAGTCCCGCTGTGTCGCATCTCCCTCCCCTGCCCCTGAGATCGGATAGCAGACGCAATTGCGACTCTGAAAGACTGCCCCGCGTGAGTCTTCGTCGTGCCATGGTTCCCTCGCGACCCACCGGGAAACTTAACACGGGCGCGATGTGGGTGGCCGTGGAATTCTTCGTCGTGTGTGAATTCTCATTTCAGGGGTGGGGTGGGACGACCATCACTGTGCATCCTCGCGCACTTCGAAGCTGTACTGTTGCAGGCCACCTGAAGCAGCAAGTCCGATGCATTCCTACCAGATACGGCCAAAATCCGATGTTGTGGTCAGTCCACAACCCAGACAGACCAGATTTTCTCGTCGGCAACCTCGACTGCGAAACGAACAAGCAACGGGTCATCGGAAGGCCGCTGAAGTTGGACCAGTAGAAGGTCACTCTTCCTCCCGAACGTGACGGCCCGACGTGCGCCTTGGCTGGAGCACCGCTCGACCATTCGTTCGAATTCGGCTTCATCCTCTGTCGCCGCGATCACTCTCATTTCGCATGACCATCAACTGGAGACTGGAAACAGTCCCTTTCGATGATCCGCAAAGAGAATGCCGCAACTTTCAGTAGCTAGAGCTATGAGTCTCGGGACGGTTCTTGCTTGGATGTTCGAAGGCCATCGGCCCAAGCGCAAGCTCGTTAAGTTCCTCAGGATCCCTCGACGCTCGATTCGGCATTCTTCGTCTCGCTGAGTTCCTCACGGAGTTCCCGGACATCCTGCTTGACCTCGCGAAGCTCGGTCTTCAACTCCTTCACATCCTCCTGAAGCCCACCCTTGATCTCGCGCAGGTCTGTTTTTACCTCTTTCATCAAGTCACGGACTTCGCCCACAACCTCGCCCTGCTGCCGCGTTGCGAGTTCAACTTCTTCCAGTCGCCTTTTCATAGCTCGTAACTCCTCAAGGATGTCTGCGACTTGTTCCGGGCTGGCCGGCTTCTCCAGGCACGCGTCGAAACCTGCCTCCTTCGCTCGTTCGAAATTCGGCCTTGCCGAATGGGCGATGATCGGAGTCTTGCTGAATCTCGGTCGACTGCGAAGCCGCCGGGTCAATTCGTACCCGTCGATCCCGGGCATCTCCAAATCCGAGATGAGGCAGTCGGGCTCGAACTCATCTGCGGCCAGAAGGGCTTCCTCTCCCCCGTACGCCTTTCGGAACTCGTAACCGAGCAACCCCACCATCATTCCGAAGGTGTTCGCAATGTCCCGGTTGTCGTCGACGATAAGCACGCGGAACGACGGTTCCGCGATGTCTGAAGGGGGCATTGGATCCCTCTGCTCCGCAATGTTCGCTGCGGAACCACTTGGCTGATTGGCATTCGTAAATCCGGCGGAATACTGCTAGCTCGGTGCGCAAGGGAAGCCGAGATTCTGCATCCTCCGGCCTTGCCCGTGCCAATGGACAACCTTTGCAAGGCGCATGCCATCGCGTCTGGGCCAAGGCATGGCCAGACGCTTCAAGGTGACTGACTGGTCAGTCGCCTGGCTGCTCGGACGGATCAGCCATCTTCGTCCGCGCGCCGGCGCAGTTGCGAGTTGCCTGGCCTATCGGCCGGCTGATGAGGGGGGCGCGGAGGGGACACAGACGCCGGGAAACGCCAGCCGCAAGGAATGGCGTGTCGTCACTCCGAACGCGCGCGAGGGCAACTAGCTCCGCAGGCCCTTCCGGACGACGAGCTCAGAAGAGACACGGAAGACCGGGTTGCTCGAGAGAACCTTGATCCGTGCCCTGACGAGTCGGCCCCTGAAGGGGGTGGATAGATCAGTCCCACTGGCAAATGCAGCCGTCAATTCCCTCATAGGATCGGGGAAGGTCCCACCATTTTCCTCCCCTGGAAACAAGAATGCCCGCCCAGTGCTCGGGGGCATTATTCCACCCGCGGTTGTTCGGCTGATTCTTTTCGCGATCCCAATTCGTGTAACCAACGCGCCGACCGTCTGTCCACAGCCACGTCCCTTCATTCTTGGCGTCGCTGGCTCCGATATACGCCATCTCGACGCCCTCTCGCTTCATGAGAGAAAAGGCAAATGCGTCTTCTTCTGCTGAATTGATCGTGGCCAGATGCCCACCCTGCTTCTCACACCACGCTGTCGCTTCGTCCAGCGAAGCTGGCTTTACGAATACGGCATAGTGCTTCCCGCGAAATACTTTGGCTTTCAGTCGAAACTCTCCCAGCTCCTTCTCGACATTCGCCGCTTCGTCGTCTTCGCCCGCCTTTATGAGAGCTTTGATTGTCGTCAGGTACGTCTCTTCGAGTTCTTTGCGCTGGCGACGAATGCGTCGCTGCGCGTCGCGCGTCACAACAACTTTGGGGAGAATCCCCTTGCCCTCAAACTCGTCCGTCTCCGCTCGCACTTTGTCGAGTTGCTCTTTCTTGCCAGATCGACGAGCCGCGTCTTCAGCGCTCTTTAGCACCTTGAGCACTTCGTCCCGGAACTCCGCCTCCTCTTTCTCGAGGGTCTCCTTCGCGCTTGCGAGGGCGTCCAAGGATGTCTTCTCGGCCGCGGCTCCGCACCGGCCATTCCCGAAGAGCGACGCCACCATCAACGCAACTAAGAGTACTCGCATCTCTGAATCCTTCGATAAGGCTCCACCGTGCCCCGCAACTCGTACAATTGAGTGCGCCGACAGTGTCTACGGCTTCCGCAACGTCCGTCAAGCATCTGGGTAGACGTCGCGGCGCTCTCGGTCAGTGAATCGCAATTCACTCTCGCCGCTCCTCCGCTCAGGCGGTTTGGTTGGCTCCGGCTTCGTCCGCCATCCGGCGGAGCTTCGGGTAGGACGGCCTATCGGCCGGCTGAAGAGAGTTGTTGTGGAGGGGACACAGGCGGCGGGAAACGCTGGGGGGCGAGGAATGCCGTGCCCTGACCGCGACCTTCGCTGATCCATGAGGGGCTGCAGCTCGCGATCACGTCACGGCATTCTCGCCAAAGACGCTCAATCCCGCCGCCTGTGGCCCCTCCGAACGCGGGGGGAAGAGCAGATAGTTCCGCAGGCCCTTCCGGGGGACCAGCCCTAACGGCTGGACCGGGTCAGCCGATCGCCGCCGGTTTGTCTTCGTCTTCGCATCTCGCGGCGGGCCGGCTCGTTGGCCGGAGTCACCCATGTTCAACCTCGTCTGGCTGCTGATCGAACTGACGGTCGCCGCCCTTGAATTCCTCCTGTCCCCGAAAGGACGTCGCAAGCCATGACCCCGATCGAAATCGTCCTGCTCGTCATCGCCGTTCCGCTCTGCGTCCTCACCGCCATCGGCTGGAGCAAGGCCCTTCGCCACGCGTTCGAAAGCGACGTCCGGAACCACGCCTATCGGCGGATCCACCGCCTGGAGGAAGTGGCCGAACATCACTTCCGGCTCGCCCGGGACCTCCGCGAAGCGAACCAGTCTGACGAGGCCCATGTGCGGCTCGCACTCGCCGCCTCGAACGCCGCCTGGGACGTCCGCCGGCAACACCGCCTGGAGGAGAAGCCGTGACAGTCGAGCTTTCCAATAACGACGCGATTCTCGCCGAACAGCTCGCGGCCGAAGCTGGCGTCTCCATCCCGGAGTTCATCGGCGGACTACTCCGCTGGACCGCCGTACTCCACTCCCTCCAGATCCGCGACGACGAGCTACCGGAACACCCAGCGGACGCCGACCCCCAGGAGAAGCCGGCACTAAGTCGAGCGGCCGACGACCTCCGCCGCGAATGCGGCCTGTATCTGACAGCCGTGAACACCGGTCACACGAAGGACGGCCCTCTCTGGGTCTGGCAGGCGTGGACCGGCGACGACGTCGAATTGCCCGTGGTCATCGAGCACGACCCACGGAGTCTGAATCAGGGGCTTCTGTTGTTCCTGACTGGTTACCGCCTCGGGATGAAAGTCATCCCCTTCTAAGGAGCTTTATCAATGTTGCGTGAAAAGTGGACATGGATCGCGCTGGGTTTGGTCGCGACATTCGGCCTCCTCGGCCTGAACATGATGAAGACCGCCGAACTCTCGCGGCGAGTCTCAAAGCTGGAAGCGTTCGTGCCGTACCTACAGCCACGGGCGAACTGACGCGGGCACTCTTTGCGTTCTTCACCCGGCCGGGGACATCGGGCTCCCCGGCCCTTTCTTTGGAGCCAGCCATGCGGCGCACCGCCGTCCCTTCGTTCAAACTCGTCACTTGGAACATTGAAGACCTGAAGCGTTCGCCGCTCAACGCACGGATCGGCCTCGAAGCGGATCCCGAGACTGCGGAGCTGGCCGAATCTCTGAAGACGTCCGGACTCCTGCAGGAGCCGGCTGTTCGTCATGACGGGACGATCATCTTCGGCACTCGTCGAGTGTTCGCTGCCAAGATCGCCCGTTGGAAGACGATCACCTGCAAGACCTACCCGAAGACCCTCACAGCGGTCCAGGAGCACTTCCTGCGGATCGAAGAGAACCTTCGCCGCAAGGATCTCAACGCCATCGAGCGAGCCCGCGAGCTGCAGTCGTTCGTGGAGCTGCAGACCGGTAAGGGCAAGCAACGCACGGCCGCTTCCCTGCTCGGCATCGCCGAAGAGACCCTGAGCCGGCAGCTCGCCGTCCTGCAGCTTCCACAGGTGTGGCAAGACCTCCTCGCCAATGGGACGGCCGAGGCATCACACACACGCTGCATCATGAACGCGGCGAAGATCCACGAGGCACTGCCAACCGCCCTCGCCCAGCGTTACGAGGAGCTGACCCGCACGCGGACGCTCTCCGTCCGCGAATGGGAGCAGGAGACTGAGGCGTTCATCGGCGATCGGTGCCGGCCGGTCACCGCCGAAGGCTCGAAAGCCCTGCTGCCCATGTATGCCCTGCACCGGGCCGACCTGGACATCCGCGACGTCGCCGGGAAGCCGATGGCGTTCAACGTCGCTCTCTGGCAACAGGTCACGTTCACGGAGGAGAAGAAGAAGCACGTGCCGGCCGAGGAGGACACGACCCAACCCGGCCTGCCGATGCTCAGTCTCCGGCAGCGGATCGCCCTGAACTGGTTCAACCGCCGGATCGCGGCCTATTTCATCCGGCACGCACCGACGTCAATCAAGTGGATCCCCTTCCTCGACATCGACCTCAGCATCAAGCAAGAGGCGATCGCCAACGCCCGGGCATTGAAGGAATGGAGCACGGACGGCGGAACCTCGATCCCGATCATCAAGAAGGTCCCCGGATCCGCCGGCACGACGTTCCTGCAGGACTACCTCAAAGCCGCCGCCACGATCGTCCAGAAAGGGGGGAAGCGGCTCGTCAAAGACTTCCATCAGGCCCGGGATCTCGCGGCCGCCCTGGGCATCAACTACGCAGGCGAATTCCCGTCGACGCTCGACGACCACGACAAGAAGGACATCTGCGACGTCTACGGCACCTTGCCGGCAAGCGGAAAGTTCCCGCGCGGGATGGATCCCCGGTCCCTTCGGATCCAGAAGGAGAAGGTATGACCTACTGGGGAAAACCTCGATCGTGCGACGAATGCGGCGCCAAGATGTCGCACCGCTACGGGGCGAAATTCTGCTCGACGGCCTGCAAGCAGGCAGCATACCGCCGCCGGCGTGCTCACCTCGAAGGCCGGAGCTACATGCCGACTCACCGACCGGCCACCCCGCACAAGGACCGGCCGCAGGATCCCGAGCCGTAACGTGTGCCGGAGTGCGTTACGGTTCGACCTGGCTGATCCGTAACGGAGCCCGGCTGCGTTACGGATTCCTCGAGACCGTTCGAGCCGGCACTCCACGACAAGCACCGGACAGAGCTCCTCTGCCCTGCTCCGTTATGACCACTACCGTCTCAGTCCCGGTCGACGGTTGAGCACGTGGATGCGCCTATCTGCCGAACATGCGCCTGCCGACCGGGACACGCTACGGGCGCTTTCCTCTTGGCCCTTGTTCCAAGTACTCTGCCGACGCCAGCTTCTTTGAGAAGGCCAACCACGGGAAAGTCGGGCTGTACGGGATCAACAATGCGACTCACTCACATGCACGTCCGCAACTATCGCGGACTCCGAGACGTTTCCGTTCCACTCTCGCGATTTGGGTGCTTCATCGGAAAGAACAACGCCGGCAAGTCTACGATCCTCCAGTCACTCGACCTCTTCTTCCGAGGCGAAAAGGTACGGGCGAAGGACTACTTCGACGAATCGCAGTCAATTCGCATCGAGATTCGATTTGAGGACATCACTGAGTCAGACCTTGAGCGTCTGGATTCAGAGCCTCGGGAGCGACTGCGCCAG
The DNA here is from genome assembly GCA_032358265.1 of Vaucheria bursata. Taxonomy (NCBI): domain Eukaryota; class Xanthophyceae; order Vaucheriales; family Vaucheriaceae; genus Vaucheria; species Vaucheria bursata. Next base: position 23,914 of record JAULBW010019098.1, on the reverse strand, counting down.
ATCGTCGACACAGGAACGCTGACACTGGCAAGAATCTATGACACAACGGGCAGTAGCCGGCTGTGGTACATCACAAAACGCCCGAAGGATCGCCGGTTCTGGGCAGAGAATCTTGCGACTCTGATGAAAAACAAGAGGGGCGCTACCCTCTTCGAAGCGGTGAAGGCCGAGTTTCCCGAGCTTGACCCACTTTCAATTTCTCCGCCCACGCAATCCTTGATCCACGCAGAGCTCCAGAAACTAGTTCAAGCAATGCCGCCCCATGAATTGGAGAGCACAGATTCGAGGCTTCCGACGGGAATTGATGCAAGCATTGAGCCGTTTTTGCCGGAGCCCATTTATATAGCGGCTGTGAAAGATCTTTCAGATGAGATGAAAGCAAAAGAGTCTACACCGTTCGGCAAGGTGCTCGGAATTCTCTTAAAGGCCATTGAACCGGATTTAGGTTCTGTCAAAGAGTTCTTCGCCACCCTTTCCTCAAAGTTAAACGTGACAAGACAGGACGATGGAACACTGGTGGACACTCGCCTCCGGCAGGTGCAACAGATCGAGGAAACGGTTCAGAAATACCTTCGAGAAAGCTTTTCCAATGTGACGCTCCAAATGACAGTGCCTCCACCCGAGCTGAAGAGCATCCTATCAGGAGCGCAGCTCGTTGTAGATGATGGAGTTCGTAGTTCAATTGAGCAAAAAGGAGACGGACTTCGAAGAGCTGCCGTGTTTTCAATCTTGCGTGCATATGTGATGCTTCGAGAACCCGGAGCCCTAGGCCCTACTCCTTCGGCTGCGAACTCGAATCGATATGTTCTGTTGTTTGAGGAGCCGGAATTGTATCTGCATCCCTCAGCGCAGAATGTCTTGTTCGATGCTTTGAGCGTGTTTTCGTCACATAATCAGGTTCTCATAACCACCCATTCTCCAAGCTTCTTTGATGCCAAGAGCACTGCCTCATTCGTGAAAGTCTCGAAGATTGTGGACCAAAATGTCTCCGCAACTCCCTTCTCCACGCCTTGCCATATAGACCTCACTGAAATGACCGCGAAGGATCAATTTCAGCTGATATGCTTCGAGAATAATAACGCGGCGTTTTTCTTTGACTCGGTTGTCCTCGTGGAAGGGGATAGCGACTTTCTAGCGTTTCCACACATTGCTACTCTTTTGAATCCTGCGTGGGATTCTAGTGGATCGACTCACAAGTTCGTGAGGATCAGCGGTAAAGGGAGCATTCGCCGCTATCGCGACTTCTTTTCTAGGTTCCGTGTGAAGGTTGCGGTTGTTACAGATTTGGACATTCTGGTTAGCGGGTTCGAGGTTCTCAATCCGGCGAGGGAGCTTCAGGATTTGCGAGGCGAGTTGTTGAATTTGGTGGACAAGGCGATATTAGACGGAGGAGGGTTCCCGGAGCCCACCGAAAAGGGGGTGAAGAAGGCTCAGCAGAAAACTGAACTATTGGGAAAATGGAAGACAGTAAAGTCGGTTTGGGCGGAGGTGCTAGCATCAAAGAAGAGGCAAGAGGACTTAGAGGCCGCAGTTGCGGACTTTTTTTCGTGGGAGAATGCCGCGCCACGTCTGGAGTATCTGCGTACTGCGAGTGGCGGTGGCATACTTTCAGTTAAGCGGAAGCTGCTGTCGCTTTTGCGGGATCAGCGGGTCTTTGTGCTTGAGAAAGGCGCCTTAGAGGCTTACTACCCATCGACAGTCTTGGGCAAGGCGAAGCCTGAGCAGGCACAGCACTTCTGCGAAACAGTTCGTACTCGCGACGACGTTTTGCGGTTGTGTGGCGAAATCTATGACGAACAGGGTAACTCGATCGGAAGCGAGTTGGAGATAATCTGCCACGGACTGTTTGGAGATCATGGCGCTCGGCTGCAAGAGTCTTCCGCACCCACTTCCGGCCCCAATTCACTGCCTGATGACCAGACGGCTTTCTATGCAGCAACTGCAGCCAATGCCGTTCGGGAGAAACTCGCATCTGAGAAGGCTACGGCTACGACTCCGAACGCCAAAAGTCCCCCCCCAGGCAGGCCTCCGAAGAGGCTCTTCGAACTCGAATAGGCAACTTGCATTCTATCTACTGGGTGAGTCGGAATTAGTGAGAATCGCTCGGATCCGATCTGTGAGGCGTCCGTTCGGCTGATGTGCCCTCATTCTCATTCTGGTGGCGATGGCAACAGCGGTCCGGACCTAACACGAGAGCTTTCGGGAACTGCTGAACGTTGTGCGGGAAACGGCGCAGGATCGCTGACGTCCTGCGCTCCGGCGTCCCCAGCCACCCCGCTCGGCGCGGGGACCCCGGCCGGGGCCCCTGCCTCCGCTCCGGACAGAGGCGAACCGATCCGAGCCACCCGAGCGAACACCAGCGTCTGCCCGACTTCTCCCCGGGTCTTCCCTCCGAACTTGAGACCGCCCTGCTGCGTGTCCTCGGAGCTGCCATCCCGCAGGGCACCGACGAGATACACCCCGCCGGCTTTCATGTCGGCCGAGACGGTCATTTCCTGTTGCCGAGTCGTCGGGGGACGGCCGTCTGTCCCCTGCGTCTCGATGTCCCCAATCGAAATGAAGATCGTGGCCCGGGCCGAATCCCAGTTCAGCTCCCGGAGCTTCACCTTGAAGATCAGCCCGACCTGCTGGAACGTGTAGCTCTTCACGATCGTCCCGGACTGCGGGGAGATCGTCGAGCTTTCGTAGGGGACCTTTCGGGTGCGATCTACGGTCGATTCCTCGCCGTCAACCAGCAGGAACAGCGGCTCCGCGACGACCCCTCCCCTGCCCTTCTCGTTCGAGAACTGCAGGACGCTTTTGAGGCTGGCTGTCAGATCGGTCTGAAGGGAGAGCAGCTTGCCAGAGCTGGCGTCCCCCAGGGTGGCCGCCACCTCGAGCGCGGGGACGACATCCATCCCGAGATCCTTGATGTCCCGGCTGGTGAGCTGGACCACATGGAGCTGCACGACCCAGGTCACGGCGTCGGCCGCTTCCACCTGATCCAGCATCTCGGAGACCCGCGTCAGGACCTCGACGGTGTCGGTTACGACCGTGAGCCCGTCCTTGAACGCCGAGACTTCCCCGACGTCGGAGAGGGCCTGTTCAACGATCGTCCGCAAGCCCTCTTCGTCCAAGCGGCGAACCCGCTTCACGAAGACGCCCCGGTCTTCCGGCCGGAGCGTCCCGAGGACGTAGATCCGGCCGCTGCGAGTCACCTGGGCGCCGCACTGGCGGGCGATGGCCGAGATCGTTTCATCGACCGTCGCCGACTGGAGCCGGAGTTCGAGGGGCATATGGAGGAGAGAGGGGTCCGCGACTACCGAAACCCCCCACCGGTCCGACATCCACCCCAGGACCGACCGCAGCTCCGCCCCGACGAGCTCCACTGTCTCCCGCTGCTCCACCTTGGCTTCCGGCTTGGCCGGCCGCACCGACTGGATCTCGTCGTACAGCTTGGGAAAAACCCGTGCCCGGGCGAGGTTGTCCGTTGCCCCGTGAAACCCCTCCGGACCCAGATACGGCTGCTCCACCCGCCGGAATGGGTCGAGGCAACCCGCCGAGCTTAAGACGCCGACCATCATCAAGCAGCAGCTCACGCCGGCGTCGGTCCACAGCGGTGACAGAGCGGCCCATAAGCGGCCCGTCCCGGATCGGTTCATCGATTCCATAACGCTCTCCATTGCGCATCAGCAGCTCGTCTCCGACGAGCCCGACGAATTCCGTGTTGAGTTGAAACGCCTCGATGTACCGCTGCTGAGTGGCGGTTAGCTCCGCAATGATCTCGTCCCGCTTGTCCGGGGTCAGAGCGTCGGACCGAGCGACCACGTTCCGGGCCTCTCCGATCGCCTGAGTGGCCCGGTTCGCGTCGATGACGATGTCCCCGCCAGGGGCGAGCGTCGGCGTCGGAGGAACAGACGCCAGTCCCGCGGCCGTCGCCGGCTTCTTCTTGGGTGCCGCGACGTCTCCGAACGCCATGCGGAGGATCCCGTCACGGACCCACGGCGTCCCGAGCAGTGCCACGATCAGCAGCACCTTCGCGAGCTTCGACATCAGGACATTCATCAGGTTCCGGACAAGGAACCAGCGAAGGAACCCGGGCCAGCCCAACAGCTCGTACTGGAGCTTGCGCCGGCCGGCCGTCCCGCCGCCCGTGGGAGCGTTGTATGACTCGTACAGCTCGAACCATTTGGCATCCCGGCGGAACTTGGCCTCCTTCTCCACGACGTACTTTTTGCCGCCGGCGTTCCGCTTCTCCGTCACCCAGGTCGCGGCCTGATACCCCCGGAACGGGAGCAGCTTCGCCAAGAGCTGGTAGATGTCCCCCATCTCGATTCCGAAGACGGGTTCCCGGCGGGTGTCGGAGCTGACGACCCACACTTGGCGTTCCGACTCTTCGAGGAACTCGGGGGCGAGCTTCCCCTGAGCCTGGGAGACGAACTCGATCGTGGCGCCCTGGTGCCGCAGCTCCCCGATCCAGCTTTGCCACTTCTTCCGCCACTTCGAGGTATGGCGTTTCCCGACGAAGTTGTGGGCCTCGTCGAGCATGATGTGAGCCCCGACGATCGACTTCCCTTCGAAGTACTCCCACGGCCCCCCCTTCTCTTCCGACCACTCGCGCAGCACATCCGGCGGCAGGGCCTCGAAGCGAGCGATGATGTCTTCCTTCGACATCGGCCCGTTCACGCCGGTCGTGCCGGCGTACCGCTCGGCGATCTTCTCCGGGAGGAACGGGAGGTTGGAGATCAACCGCCCCTCCTCGAACGGCAGGAACTCGGTGCAAGCGAAGATCACGCAAGAGAGCGTCTTCCCTGCACCGGCAACCCCGATCCGACAGCTAGAAACCGGTCTGCTCATGTCACCGCTCCGAACATCATCATCCCGAGCTTGGCGACGAGCCGGATGAACCACATTGCGACGGCCGCTTGCATATAGGCCACGTGGAGGGTCGCCCAGAAACTCCACGGGATGAACATGCCCATCACGTTCGTAGCGCCGACAAACCACGCGATCGCTCGCGACAACACTTCCTTGTTGTCCTTCAGCCAGGAGGGACAGAGAGCACATTCGCAGTCGGGCAGGTCATAACACGCCGGCCCGGCCCCTCCCCCGCCTGGGGGATCCCCGCCGACTTCTCCGGGCTCGACCATGATGGCCCGGCACTCCATGCAGACGTATTTGGCGATCGCGTTGTACACCCCGACGCGGAACCGGCAGATCATCCCCCGGAACCAGTCCTGCACCCACTCGAAGAGGGACCAGACGGCATTCTTGACCGGGGTCAGAATGTCGATCAAAGACCCGCCATCCGCCGCCGCGACAGGAGCTACCGGCACGGACACGAGGCCGACGATCAACAACAACACGATTAGGAACCGCTGCATCACCCAACTCCCATGACGAGGTCGAAGAAGGCCCGGAGATACATCAGGAGCAGAACGGCTTTGATGCCGGTCAGGATGTACTCCGACATCGTGCCCCAGTTCCGCCACTGGAATGGCGTCCCGCCCGGGACCGTGATCATGCCGGTCGGCGAGATGACGATTTCGCTGACCGTCCACTCCGAGAGACGGAACGACTGCGGCTTGAGCCAGGGGATTTTCAGGCCCTCCCCGCCCGCAGTCTCCCACTCCTCCATGACGTCTTCCTGAAAGATCCCATCGAACCCGAGGACCTTGAGACCGATGGCCTTCAGGACCGTTGTGAGATCGGTGCACTCGGCATGCTCGACTTCCGGCCCGGGATCCTCAGGATCTTCCCCTCCCCCACCGGGATCGTCTGGCCCCTCTTCGTCGTCGGGAATCCCGTTGTTGTTGTCGTCCGGATCTTGCGGGTCGGGGATCCCGTCTCCGTCTGAATCGTGGTCCGGGTCGACGTCATCCGGGATCCCGTCGTTGTCGTCGTCCGGGTCCTGATCATCGGGGATCCCGTCTCCGTCGCCGTCGTCTGGATTCGGCCCGTCCGGATGATCCGGATCCTGCGGATCGGGAACACCGTCATTGTCGTCGTCCGGGTCATCAGGGTCCGCGATTCCGTCCCCGTCCTCATCGTGGTCCGGGTCGTTCTGATCGGGGACTCCGTCACCATCGTCGTCCGGGTCCGTTGGATCCGGATTGCCGTCGTTGTCGTCATCCGGGTCGGTCGGGTCCGGGTCGCCGTCGCCGTCACTGTCGGGAGGGAGCTCGTCACACAGATGATCCGCGAGGGCGTCCTGATCCGGACCGTCACAGAGCAGAGTCCCGCACGTGCAGGGGCCAACTTGATAATTGCACCGATGCAACAAAATTTGTTCGACGATCTCCATCGTCGTTTTGTTACCCGTCCACGACCCGAGCACCTCATCAACGGCGGCAGTCACCACGACACAGTTGAGGCACTTCGGGCATGCATCGTTGCAGGTCGAGCAGCCCGAACAGCCCGGGAACCCCTGCGACCAGTTCCAATAATCTTCGATTCCGTTCGAGTCATCATCGTCGGGGACGCCGACGTTGATATTGGCGTAGTGCCAGAACAGGTAGGACGTCTTCCGGGCCGGAATGACCCCCTTCTCAAAGAACATCACCCACGAAGCAATGACATCGTTCGGTGAGTTCTGGCCCACGACCCGCCGGCCACGGTAGTCCACCCGAAATTTCTTGCAGGCGATATTGGTTCCGTCGATGCACTGCGTCGTTGCATCCGAGATCCCGACGTCCTGACAGACCCACTCATTGACGACGGCGGGATACCCGCTCATGCCTGCTCGAAGCGGACAGAACCCGCCCCAGCTCCCACAGTCGCAGACCGCGAATGCCTGGTTCCCGACCAGCATTGCCGCGGCGATCGTTAGCACTTTCTTATGTGCCCGGTCTTTCGCAAACAGCGTAAGCCGGAACAGGTACATCCCCCCAAGCGTCGGGAGCATGACTGCGGCGACCATGCCGCACCACACTAGCGTTTCGACATAGCCTTTAATCGTCGCGATATCCGCTTCCATCGTCGAACTCCCTTTGGACCCCCTGCCCCGCCAGAAACTTGACGCGCGTCAAGTTTGTTAAGAGTCCTTCTTATCTCCGCTGAAGGAGCTTCTAACCCGCTCAACCGCGTCATAAGCGCTCAGGCCGATACTGATCCAGCGAAGCAGCGGCCACGCATAGCTGCAGCCGATCCAGAGGGCCGCCAGGACGAGAGTTCCCGCCGCTCCCCATGCCTGCATCTTGATAGCCAGCTCGACCCACGACCAGAAAACCGGGATATCTGGGAACATGGTGCCCTCCGTGAACAAAAACGGCCCCGAGGCCACTCCCCCATCGAGAGAGACCCCGGGGCCTACCCAGAGGGTTAGACGCCCTTCCCGACCCAGTTCAGGAGCTTCTTGGCGAGGATGCAGCCGACGACGAGCGCCGCCATTGCCGCCATCGCGACCGCCAGGAACGTCCCGATCTTCACCGTCATCGCGGTGAAGCTGAACGGCTCGAGGATGTCCGGGAACGTCGGATCGACGGCGTAGACGTCGCCGCCCGACACGAGCACCGCGACGGCCAAGGCCACGGCGGCGATCGCACCGAACGAAGCCCGGCCGACGCGGCCGAGGCAACCCGAGATCCCATCACGAACCGCACTGCAGAGGAGACCGAACATAGAACCACTCCATCGCGTCCTGCATTCCGTCATTCAAGGAAAGTCCCGCGCCAACGGAACCGCTTGAGTCACTTAACCGCTTCTTCGACGTACCCCGTCCAACTGAGGATCTGGCCGAAGAGGTAATGCCACGCCAAACAGAAGGCGAACGCCTGCATCATCTTTTCCATGATGAACACGTTCACCGTTGGGAGATCCATCTACTTACCCTCCCACAGTCCGCTTTGCCGCCGGCCAGGAGCCGACTTTGTTTCGTCGGGGGCCTGCTCTACGGCGTCTGCTGGTCGCTCTCGATCGGGCCATCGGTAGGCCCGTCGCCAGTAATCGAAGTCGCTGGCACTGGCCCATTCCGTCGCATCATCACCCATCGCAGACATCGCCAGAGCAGCGTCAGGCCGATGAACAGCGTCATCACCGACGCCATCGCTGCCACCCGGTGCGAGGGAATAATCAGCAGGCCAGTGGCCGCCAGACTCATCCACATCACCACCCGGGACAGTACGCCCACGCCTCTCCAGATCGACGAAAGCACTCGCGATCCGCGCATGATGGTCGACCACCTTCGATTTGAGCCGCTCAAACGCCTGCCGCACTCCCCGCTCGTTGATCGCCTGTTGCCAAGCGTCATCGATCATCTGGACCATCTCGCCTTCACTGCCCGGGAAATCGCCCCGAGCCATCGCCGACAGGACGCACCCCAACGCCTGGGCTCTAAGTCGCTCAGGCTTGGCAGTAGCAGGCACCACACGAGCAGAGCGGTTCCAGCCACTGCCAAAACGAGTGGACACAGCTTCGACGACTCCTCGCCAATACTCGTGGAGGTCGCTGCGTCCCGCATGATTCCGATCGACTCCATCCTCGCGGACCTGGAGCCATGAATTGCACAGCCAGCCTGCAACATTGCGCAGCTCACGACGTAGGCTCTCGACATCCGTGATTCCCGCCTCTCTGAGCTGCCGGCTCATCATCTGGAATTCGACCCGGCACAGTTCCTTCGGAATGCCGCCGTTCCAGAACGCGGCTTTCATCGCTTCAAACTTCGACAGACTCTCCGAGTCCTCCATCTCGACGAGCTTGTCGTAGATCCGACACTTGATCCCGCTCCGGCCGAGCGTCAGCCCGGTCGTTCGCTGCCCGTGACCATCGATACGAACGGCCAGTTCCTCTCTGGACGCTTCGAGGTACCCCCGCACGACCTCCGCCGTGACCTTCTGGCCTACGGTCTCCAATGACCATTTCCGGGAGCGACGAACAAACTGATTGGCGTAGAACGCCCGCAGGTACTCTCCGACGACCTGCCCGGGCTGATCCGTGAAGACGTCCAGGCGACCGACGGCCGTTTCCGTGATCCGGCCCCGCAGGACCGACTCAAGCAGGTAGCGGGCTTCATCCCAAACCGCTTCCCAATCGCCACGCTTCGCAATCAGCGGCACCGAGGCGGCGTAGACGATCACATTCGGGATCGTCTGCGTTGCTTCGGCGAACTGCTGGAACTCGAACCGGATCCCCCGCCACGTGATGACGTACGGGTAGTAAGGCCCCTTCTTTCCATCACCCCCTTTCGTGGAGCCGGCCCGGCTCACGCTGAAACGCTCGCCGTGGACCTCGATCGATTCGGATGTCCCCTTCCCTTCCCGCAGGAGCTGCTGTGCCGCCTTCACGGCACTAATGAACCCCTCGTGTGGGAAGACGCCGAGCCCATGCTCGAACTGCACCCAACAGCTAATCCGGAACGTATCCACCCCGGCGTACGACCGCACCGGGGTTTCGTACTCCGAGGGGGAACCCCACTTTCTGCGGTTCCTCAATTGGACTGCAAAGGTCACCACTCTCGACCGCCTTTCGGATCTCGCGATGTGCTAGACGGTCCTCAAGCCTGTGCGCCCACCGCAGCAGGTAGCCCCTCGCCGATTGATTCGAAATCGATCCCACCACTCGCCGTTCCACCCACTCCGACAGCTCCCGCAGCAGGTCCGCTGCAGCGCTCGGGTGCCGCTTCTCCATGTCGAAGACGGAGCGAATCCGCTCCCGGAACTCCTCGCACTGGAACGTCAGACGCACGAGGAACACCGCCGGCTTCACCGGCTTGCCCTCCCCGACCCGCAGCAACCCGGTCTCGATTCGCGACATAGAGGTACACCAAGAAGAAGTTCGCGCAGATGACCTGCGTCGTAACCAAGCTGCTCACGGCAGCGACGAGGACGATCCCCGTAGGTGTCATCACGGTCTTCCTGTTGTGATGTGCGGTTCCTGTTGCAGCTCTGCCCCAGCCGGTTGCGACGGCCGGAACGCCACGCCCTAAGCACTACTTCGCCGGAGCGGCCGGCGGGATTTCCTTGATCTGCTCGACCGTCATGACCTGATAGTCATCCGGGAACGCCCCGTTCACCCGGGTCGCCCGCACCGCATCGAGACGGCCGACGAGCCGCACCGGCTTCGTGTCGACCTGGGCGAGGTTGTACGCCTCCGGCGTACACGCGATCCGCTGGGACCAGCCGATACTCCCCACCTGCAGCACGTAATAAGTGGCGGTCTTCTCTTTGTTCTGACGCGGCGTCGGCTTCTCGATAATGACGGCGTCCAACTGCCCGATTCCGACCTTCATGCGCTTCGCTCCTTCGAAGTGAGACCCGATGAAAAGAGGGCTATGGGGGCGATCCTTCGCCCCCAGGTCCCGCGCCAATTGCGGTCCCACGCCCAAGCCCCACGCCACGCCGAGAGCGTCCAATGCTCGCGGCCGACGACAGGAAGGACGCGACTCCCCCTGTCGTCGGTGGCGCGGGACGCACGGCCTCGCGGCGGTGCATCCAGCCCTGTTGCTTCCCGGTGTGAAGAGGGGGAAGGCCCTCCCCACACCGGGACGCCGCAACAGGAAGATCAAGAACGCGGGAAGTGGATGGTGCGAACGGCTTACGCCGTCCCCACTTCCCGCGATTTGTGTCTGTGAAAATGCTGAGAAATCACGCCGAGCGGCCTCCGGCCTATGGCTGAATTCCGCTCAGCGTGAGCGGGATCGAAGACGATTTGCCCTTGAACCAGACGCAGCGGTAGCCGACACTGATTCCAGTGCTTGGCGTTTCTCTCCCTAACCGGTTGAACGCTGAGCAAGGCCGGGTTGAGCGTCTCACCGCTCCCCGGCCGTTTTCTTGCGCCCGCCTGTGTCTCACCACAGATGGACGCTCTTGCGACAGAAAATCTAGCGTTCGACTAGGCCATCGGACAGGGCTTCTTAGGTGCGTGGCGGTGTCCGCGTAACATCTTACCACGAAAAGAGATGCATCGCCTGCTGTCCGTTATGTTTTCTTTCCCATTTTGGGCCAAGTCGTCTGCGACCCAGCATTTTACCTAGCGAAACTTGCGTTCGGACGCAGAACTCAGGGAAAATCGATTTCTGCAGACCCGAGTTTCGGACATTGGCCGGACGTCGAGGGGTGCCGAGAATTCGATTTTGGGCCTGGCCGACTTTGGAGGACGTTTCGCCGTGACAGATGCGCGCACAACCTGGCTCGACCAGGTCGAGAAAGTGACCGCCGCTCAGATCAGTTTCATCCTCGGTGCGGTGTGCGTCCTGGCCCCGATGTGGTTCGCACTGGAGGCCAGCTTGCGCCACCGATCCGCTGCAGAGCTGGAGGTCCGACGGCTCCGGGATGAGGTCGCCAACCTCCGCGGAGTCGCCCGCATTCGGGACGGTCGGCCGGACCCGATTCCGGACACGATTGCCCCAGGCAAGTCATCCTCCGAAAGGCTGGAGTAGCTCGCCCGGCCAGGCCGGAATTACCCTGCCCCGGCAGAGGGGTTTTCAGAGAGGGCTGAATGACCGAGACTGCGAAGAAACGTCGACGATGGCCGTGGGCGATTCTCGTCGTCGTTCTGCTTCTGGCCGGAGGAAGGATCGCCTGGCGGTTCCGCCCCCTGAATGCTGCTGAACTGGCGATCGTCGGGAAATGGGCCGTTACCGAGCCTTCTGGACCGATCGCCCATTTCCGCCCTGATCACAGCGTCTTCCTGGACGGGCGAGAAATTGCCGAATGGAGTGCATCAGCAAACAGCCTGTCGCTGAAGTACCGGGTTTCGATTGGCGACTACCCCACGCTGAAATGGTCCGCTCGGCTTTCGGCTTACATCAAGCTGCGATTGTTTCCACAGTCGTACGAGCTCACCTGGGACGGGGCCGATCACTTCTCCTTAGACATCGGTGAGTTCTACCGCGTCCCCGACGCAGTGCCGCAGGTCGCTGATCGACCAGCCTCCCCGTGAGAGTAGATGGGGGGGGGATACTGAGGAATCCCCCAAGAGCCGAAAGGATGCCGATGTCCCTCCGATGGTTTCTGATCGCCGTGTTCAACATGGTCGGCTGCGCAGCGTGCCTCCTCATGCAACTTTCGATTCACGACCTTTCGCACCCCGTGTCTCAAGCGCTCACTTTGGTATTGCTCGCTTTTGCTGCCCTGCCACTTGGATGGACCGTCCTTGTCTGGCCCGGGCTCTCGGCGGTCGCCAAATTCTGGATACTCGTCCTCAACGCCTTCTTGTGGGCTGTCGCTGTCGAGTGGGGTCTCCGTCGCGGTTTCGATCGCCCGAAAGATTCGCAACGCAAGTGATTCATTCCTGCGCTATGTTTTCTTGGGCCGTCCCCTCATCTCCTTGGGCGTGCCCCTGACGGGTCGGGCTCTCCGATCCGATTCCTCCCTCCGCAATGCCTCCGGTCCGGGATCTCCACTCCGATCCCTCACGCGACCGGCCACGCGAGTTTCTTCAGGTTGAAGTCCCTCTCTCCATCCATTCGACAGCCAGTCGATGAGGGGCGTGCGGACCTTCAAAGCAGTCGTTGAGCCTTGCGTCGAAGAGGAAATAGACCTCGAAAGGGACTCGCTCAATTGCCTCGGATGCATTGCCAAAGTCCCGAAGCGGTACGCCCACGGCGGCAGCCCACTCTGTCAGAAGCGAGTAAAGTTCCGTCGCACCGATTTCTTTGAACGCCTCGGCTGTCTCGTGTGTGAACCGCCCAAAGGGACAGAGTGACCACTCCTTCACTCCGTCGCTTTGAGTGATGGTCTCAAAGAGCACCATGAGCGCAAGCCGCCGCTCCTTCGGAGCCAGCAATCGAAACGGATCTCCAAAACTCGGGTCCGTGTACTGGAGCGGTAGAAACAGCTCGACCATCCTGTTCTTCCAATAGCGGTCTACCACTTTCGACCTCCACTTTTGGGGGCTGTCACCTCGTGAGTTTGGGCGCGAGCCTAACAAGTTGGGCTCTCCCGTCCGAACACGCGGCCGGACCACTTGCTCCGTGTGACGCATGACCTAGGCTTCGGTCGTCGGCCGGTGGGGAGTGACGTCCAAGGCCACACCATCCAAGGACGCGCGACGCTTTCGCCGGCCGGCTTCTTTCTACTTCTCCAGGGGAGGGGGCTTGTCCAATATATTGGACACTCTTAGGGCCGACCGGCCGGTCGCCGCAGTCCCGAATCCTCTGCCCTGCCCTGGATCCGTCGCCTAGATCGATTGAGCCACAGTACCGAAGGCGTAGAACAGGCCGTACGAGTACAGCCAGGTCAGAGCGGCGATAATGAGGGCCATCGGCCGAGGCATCTTGGTGCTGCCAAACAGGCTCGAAACCAAAAGGCAGAGCGTAAAGAGGTCGACTGCGATCGACAGAAGGAAAAGAGTCCCCAAAACGTCAAGTGTCCGCATTCTTGGGCCCCGCGACAAAGCTCGACGAATTGTTGTCAGCGAAACACCGCCTTGATGCGCTGCCCGACTGTGCCATCGAGATGCACGACCACGTGGAACCCGTCTCCCTCCTTCACCTCCTGCTTTGGAAAGAACTGCACTTCCCCGCCGCCTATTGCGCAGGTGGATCATTTGCGGGAGATATGTCGAGAGCGCACTCGCTTCGCGATCGTTCGAGAAACGTCTCCCCGGACACCGTTGATTTGATGGATGGGGGAAGGCGGATACCGCATTGTCTGAGAGTCAATGCGTCAAGAAATTCGGCCAAATAGGGGGAGTAGATTCTCTGTCCGATCCCACCGCCTCGGGAGAGCCCACAGTCACCGAGGGTCAGGCTCTTCGCTTCGCCCTTTCCGTCGTGCAACTTGATGATGGCGATCGAGAACGCGGACGATCCCCCTGACGGAACCGCGTCATCCGAAGCCGTGTCCGTGAACTGCCTGAGCGCGAAGTCAGAGGACAGACCACGGACAAAGAGCTGATGCTCCCGAGGGGATAGCTGATAGAAAGTTCTCTCCGCAGGAAACTGGGCCCTGTTGAAATCTCGCTTCCCGCGTGTTTCACGCTCATAGAATCCCCAGTGCTGCGTCAAAGCACCAGGAATCCATTCAATCGTGATCTTCTCGTTCGGATCGCGATTGGCTTTCGAAGCAAACCGGGCGAGTTGCTGCCAGTCAACTTCGGCATCTCGATGCGTCAGCTCTTTTTCCACTGCGGCTGCGGTGGCTATTCCGACCACCACGGCAGCGATCCCCACCGTTCGTAGGCCAATTCGTCTTTTGCGCGTGACTGCCATCTTCGCGGTCCCCCAATTTCTTGTCCTCACGGCACCTGGTCGAACTACTTTCCCGCCTCGCCCCGGTATTCCCTGACCGCGCGCCGTCGCCAGTAGTCCAAGTTGACCCGAGACTCCAAGTCCCATCGATCGATTCGCGTCGTGGCCCGGCGGTAGACCAACTCGGGGTAGTCGGGAGGTCTCCAATCGGCCACCGACCTCGAATCCTTGAAACGCATCGTCGACGGGAATCCGTCTTCACCAACCTCGACCACAAACTTCCACGTGGGATGTTCCGACTCCAGTCGCCGGGTCAGATCGACGGTCTCGGGACGGCCTCTTCGAGCTGTTGGCAGCACAGGGGAAAGGATCTCGGTGGAGAACAGATGCAGATTGCCCTTGTCGACTCCTAGAAGTTTCTGCAGTCGGTCGAGCGGGGCGTACGAATAGAAAGCTGAGCTGCGTCCACTAAAGCCTTCGTCGTTTGGAACATCGCTCCGGACGAGTTTCGATGCTTTGGCAAGCTGCCGTTCGTCCGAGAACACACAGATTTCCGAAACATGCTGCGTCCGTTGGGCGTAGTACCGCACCAACCAGAATTCGCGGCCATCGAAGACAGCGAGCTGAGCCGGGCCACGCTCCGGCCCGTGCCACTCATAGCAGTGAATCCCTGACTGAAGGTCGAAGCAGTAATCGCAGACCACTTCACCCCGATGACTCACGAGGTCGTAGCGAAGAATCGGAAGCTCTTCTCCTTTGGATCTGCTGACGATGGCGAGGACCAGCACGAGAAGCACCGTAAGTCTGATCATCCGGGCCCTCCCCTCGTCATTTGCGGCCTTCTGACATCTCGGTCCCGTTTCGACGTGCCAACGCGATTGTGGCTAACCACCACTCTGTCCGCCAGAGGCGAAGCTTCGAGGAGGACGGCCTATCGGCCGGCAGAAGAGGGTTGTGTTCAGAGGGGACACAGGCGGCGGGAAACGCTGGGGGGCGAGGAATGCCGTGTCCTGACCGCGACCTTCGCTGATCCATGAGGGGCTGCAGCTCGCGATCACGTCACGGCATTCTCGCCAGAGACGCTCAATCCCGCCGCCTGTGGCCCCTCCGAACGCGGGGGGAAGAACAGATAGCTCCGCGGGCCCTTCCGGGGGACCAGCCCTGACGGCTGGACCGGATCAGCCGAACGCCGTCGGCATCCGTCTTCTTCGTCCCCTGCGGCGGGCCGACTCGCTGGCCGGGAGGTCTCTCCGTGCTCTTCGACCCGTTCGGCTTGATGTCCCTCACGGGCGTCTTCCGCGCGTTCAAGCCCACGGCCCCGCTTGGCCGTGGCCGCGGGGAATCATGAGCCTGCTTGAGTTGTCCCTGCTCCGCTCAAGCTCTGATCTCGGATGCCATCCCACTCCAGTGCCGAATACATGAAGGTCCGGCCGGCATAGTCATGCTCCCGCAGCGGAGACAGGAACCCCTTCGCTCCGTCGTATTCGCGGATGGCGCGCACCTGCCCCATGTTCGGATGCAGATGGAACGAATAGAGATCGTCGAAGTAGAGGACCGTGCCGCTCTTCATCAGCGGCGTCACGAAGTCCAGCGCGCACACCGTCGATGAGTAGTAGTCGACGTCGACCGTCACGATGGACGGGGGCGTCGAACGCAACTCGTCGGCGAGTGCCTGCGTGAGAGACGTGTCGAAGAACCCTTTCACGAGCCGGAGGTTCTTCATCGGGAATCCGGTCCGCGAGAGTCTGTCTCGAATGAACTCCTCCGAATGAGCGAAGGTTCCGCGCTGCCAGTCCGGGTGATCATCGGCTTGCGAAGCCTTGTCCGGCAGCCCTTCGAAGGAATCGAACCCGACGATGTGCACGTCGTCGAGTCGAAGCACCCCCTCGCTGGCGGCACGTTGAGCCGCCTTGACGATGCAACTCATCGTGTCGCCCCACCCGACCCCGAATTCGTAGTAGCAGTTCCGCGGCGTGAAGTTCCGGCGGCCGGTCGAGTTCTGGGCGACCAGCCAATAGTGAAACCAGTCGTCCAGCGACGGTTTCAGACGCGCAACGAGACGATCCAGGAGCTTTCGCTTCAACGACGCAAACATGCCGTTCGTCTCCGCCTCGGCTGAGGCTGCTGCCCGACGGTGTGTTTTGACCGGGGTGTGACTCGACGGTGTGACTCGACCGGTCCGTAAGCAATTCGCGAACAGCCTAGCGACCGGTCACACCATCCGCCACGAGGCGTCGTTTCCAGCGGCGGCAGCTCAGGCGAGCCGTGGTTCGGCAATGACGGATGTGGACCGGAGGATCCGATGAGGCCGCTGGTTCAGGACCTCCTCTCCGACTCTCATGTGAGTTCTCGTTCAGAGAATGGGCGGCTCGCGGCAGTGGTTTCGCCCCGGCCTGCTCATCGCGTCTCAAGGTGTTCCCCTCCCCTTCCGGAACCGGATGAAGGGGCGCGAGGGCGGGATTCCATTCTTTTGGTATTTTCCGTTAATCTCTCGCCACGGTTTACGTCAGGGTGCGGAACTGACCCTGCTGCGCGTGCTCCAGAAGGCCACTTCCGTGAAGTTTTCCGTCCCCGTCCTGGAAGTCGTTCTCGTCGCCTCTCTGTTTTTTGCAGTGCCGGTTGCGTCCGTGGTGATTGACGTTGCCTGCATGATGAAGAGCCACGCCCACCAGCACCTTCCGCTCCGCCGGATGATCGAGATCGTCAGTGCTCCGCCGCAGGTGGATATTGTGAAGCGGGAAGAAGCCGCCCGCCTCCGCCGCGAGGTGTATGAGGCGATGAAGCCGGTAGCCCTTCCCGAATTCCTGACCGCAGACCCGCACGCCGCACCGACCGCACATGCCTTCGACTCCGAGGCCTCCGAGCCGGAGAGCGCGGAACGCTGATTGGCGGGTGGATCGAGCGATGATGGTGAATGGGGCTTGCCGACAACGGCCGCCCCACCTCTGTGAATGCTCAATCCCGGCTGGGCCGGTGCAATGGGACGACACAGCTGGCGTGCGGCTTTGGGACGGTCTTTTCTCCAGCCGATCGGTGCGGTCGCTACACTCCCCCGTCGGCCACGAGGGAGATCGCAGATGGACGGACTGGTGTACTGGATCGGGATGTTCGCGGTGGCGAGCATTGCCGCGTCGGGGGCCCTCGAGGCGGGGCGGAAGCCGGCGATCGATCTCTTTGGGGCGGTGGTCGTCGGACTGGCGGCGGCCGTCGGCGGGGGCTCGCTCCGGGACCTGCTGCTCGACCGGACGGTGTTCTGGCTGGCCGATCAGACGTACCTTTTCGTCGCCGTCGGGGCGGCGGGTGGGGCCAGCCTCCTGGCCCGGTTCGCTCCCCTTCCCTCCCGGCTGTTCCTGTTTGCCGACGCCATCGGGCTGGCGCTCTTTACGGTGGCCGGGACGCGGCTGGCCCTGACGCAGGGGACCCCCTGGTTTGCGGCGTCGTTCCTCGGGGTGGTGACCGGCGCGTTCGGCGGCGTGCTGCGGGATGTCTTGTGCAACGAGGTGCCGATCGTCTTCAGCAGCGAGCTGTATGCGACGGCGGCGTGGATGGGGGCTCTGGCGCTCGTGGTGATGGAGCGGACCTCGATCGAGCCGCAGTGGCAGGCGATCGGCGCCGGAGCGTTGATTCTGGCTCTCCGGATGGGAGGCCTGCGTTACGGCTGGCGGTTGCCTCTGGCGAAGCCAGCTCAGGCGGCGTCATAGACGCTCGGAGCCCAGCCTCGGAGGGCCGCGGTGTCGAGCCGATCGTCGGGCGCCCTCCGGGAATTGTCCGATCAGTCAAATCGAAAACTCGTGTACGCCTGCTTGTGATCGTAGATCTCCCGCCAGGGGAGAGTCTCGAGCCGGACGACGACCTTGTCCTGGTGTTTCACTTCGACCGTGATGCTGTTCATTCGGGCCACGGCATACTGCCAGACGGGGGCCGCCTGGGCTTTCACTCGCCGGGCCTCCAGCAGGAGCCAGAGTTCCGGATCGGTCCCTTCGACGAAGCAGAACAGCCCGCCGTCGAGCAGCTCCTCCCCCATTCCCTGCTCCGGTTTCAGGTCGTACCGGTAGACGGGCTGCGTCAGGAGCCGCAGGTCGCTGGGCTGGCCATCGCGCTGCGTCGCCCGAGCGGAGAACTGCCGCGAAAGCTGACGCATCTGTGTGAGCCGCGCGGCGGGGGAGTCGGCTACCTCGGGAGCATCCGGAACCACGGCGTAGGTCACCCCGGGAGCTTCAACGGCCCAGACCTGGTCGTCTGCGCGTTCGGCTGTCAGTCCGGAAGTCGCGAGGGAATGGAACTCGTGGGACATGTGCTGGTGCGGCGAGTACCACTTGAAGAGCGAGCCGGCGACGACGGGACGTCCGTTCTGCGCCCAGAGGAAGACGTTGCCGTAGATCTCCCCTCGTTCGGGATTGCTCCACCGCAGGATCGGCTGCTCTCGCAGAACGATGTCGTCGCCACGGGACGGATCGTCCACGGCGGCCGGAGCGGTGAGGTGAAACCGGTAATCCTTCGCCGACTGCGTCGTGAGCTGCAGGGCGAGATCGCGGTTCCGGTTTTCCGCCACGGGCTCTTCACCCCGGGCTAGCGGAGACAGGAACGAACAGCAGCACAGAGCCAGAAGAGGAAGCCGCATGACAGGTCCTCGCGCGATGGGGAGCGCAGCCGCTCTCGCAGCGTGGAGGTTTTCCGTCGCAGTTTCAAGCCGGGTCGGCGGCGCGTCAGGCCTGTGCGGCCGCCGGTTCGATCTGCTCCTCGAACGCGCCGATCTTGCGGAACTTCTGGTAGCGGTGCTCGAGCAGCGCCTCTTTGCCGAGCGTCGACAGATTCTTGAGGGCGGTCGCGATTGAGGCCTTGAGCGTGGCGGCGGTCCGGCGGTGATCGCGGTGGGCTCCGCCGAGCGGTTCCTGGATCACCTCGTCGATGATCCCGAACGAGTGCAGGTCCTTGGCCGTGAAGCGGAGGGCGTGGGCCGCCTTGTCGGCAAAGCGGCTGTGCTTCCAGAGGATCCCGGCGCACCCTTCGGGGCTGATGACCGAGTAGTAGGAGAACTGGAGCATGGCGACGTGGTCGCCGATCCCGATCCCGAGGGCCCCGCCGGACCCCCCTTCCCCGATCACGACGCAGACGATCGGCACCGCGACGCGGGACATCTCCCGCAGGTTGTAGGCGATCTGGTACGCCTGACCGCGCTCTTCGGCACCGATCCCGGGATAGGCCCCGGCCGTGTCAATCAGGCAGACGATCGGCAGGCCGTACTTGTCGGCCATCTGCATCTTCGCCAGGGCCTTGCGGTACCCCTCGGGGTGGGCCATGCCGTAGTTGTGCTCGAGACGTTCCTTGAGGTTCCGCCCCTTCTGCTGGGCGATCAGCATCACCCGCTGGTCGTCGAGCTTGGCGAAGCCGGTCAGGATGGCGCGGTCGTCTCCATAGGCCTTGTCGCCGTGGAGTTCGACGAACTCGTCGAACATCAGCTCGATGTAGTCCGAGGATTTCGGGCGGAGGTCGTGCCGGGCAACCTGGACCACGTCCCACGGGTTCAGGTTTTCGAAGACTTCCCGCTTGAGCTTCGTGGCGTCGACCCGCATCTGGCGGATGACGTCCTTCGTCGTGTCCGTCGGGTTCGCCTGGGACTCGAGCTTCTCGAGCTGGGTTTCCAGGTCGAAGATCGGACGTTCGAACGGGAGGGGTGTCGGAAGTGACATGGAACCGCGCGGAGGGACGAGAAATCGCGAAAGGGGAATCGTGGTTAAAGAACCCCGGCCTGTAAAGCGGTCTTCGCAATCATTTCGGCAGGGACGACTGTTCGTATTTCCTCTCTGGACCGGGACTTCCGCCTCCGGAATAATCGCGGCCCGGTCGGGAGGAACCCGAATCCGGCCTGTCCGTTTCTTTCCAGCGTCCTCGTCCCCGCAATCCCATGAAAATCGAGCATCTCGCCCTGAACGTCCCTCAGCCGCTCGAGATGGCCCGCTGGTACGTCGACCACCTCGGTTTCACGGTCAAGCGGCGGTTCATGGAGAAGCCCTGGGGGCATTTCCTGGCGGACGACTCCGGGACGGTGATGCTCGAGATCTACGGGAATACCGACGCGCCGAGCCTCGATCTGCAGGGAGTCGCCCCCCCTGCCCTGCATCTGGCGTTTGTCTCGAAGGACGTCGAAGGGGACATCCGGCGGCTTCAGGGGGCGGGGGCGACGCTCGTCAGCGGCCCGGAGAGCGCCTCGAACGGCGACCGGCTGGCGATGCTCCGCGACCCCTGGGGCGTTTGCCTGCAGCTCGTGAAGCGGTCGCAGCCGATGATCTGACCTCGTCAGAGGTTAGAACGGACCTGGCCATCAGCGCCGGGGGGCCAGGATGCCGCCTCGGAACCGGGAAGTCGCGAAATCGCGAATTGATCCCCCTGTTCCGCCGGGTACGATGGAAACGGGTGCTGGCCTGGATTTGGGCCGGTTCCCCCCCCTCCCCCTCCCTTTCGACATCCTCCTTCGATGTTCACAGGTGGGACTTGGCTCAAAAACTCCTGATCGATGCGGACCCGGGGATTGGGGACGCGGTTGCGATCGCCCTTGCGGTGAGCGATCCGGAACTCGATGTGATCGCGGTCACCGGGACCGCCGGCAACGTGGCGGGAGACGTCGCCTGCCGGAATATTCTGACGGTCATCTCCTCGCTTGATCCTCCCCGCTGGCCCCGTTTCGGGCAGGCGGAAGGGGCGCGGCGGCTTGGCAAGGGGGACCGCTTCTTTCCGAATCCCCAGCTTCTGCACGGCGTTCATGGCCTCGGAGATTGCCCGACGCCGGATGTGGACCATCACCAGCGGCATGAGTCCGCGAAGGTCCTGATCGACTGCGTCCGGACGGCACCGAACGAGTGCATCCTGCTGACGCTGGGCCCCCTGACCAACGTGCAGCGGGCCCTCGAGCTTTACCCCGACTTTCTGCAAAACCTCAAGGGACTCGTCTGCCTTGGGGGATCGATGCACGGCCACGGGGACCTGCAGGCCGCAGTCGAGTTCAACATCGGGGCCGATCCCGAAGCGGCGCGGGCTGTTCTGACCTCGATGGCTGTGAAAAGCCTCGTTCCGCTCGAAGTTTCGCGGCAGATGACCCTCTCATTCGAGCAGTACCAGCGGCTCCCCGGCCACGGCCGGCCGATCCGCCTGCTGCTGGAACAACTGATTCCCTACGGGCTCCGGGCCAGCCGGCAGCACCTGGGGCTCGAGGGGCTGCTCCTCCCCGAAGTGGTCGCCCTCGCGGCGGTCACGAACCCCCGGCTGTTCGAGCGGGAAGAGGGGATTCTCGACGTCGAACTCCATGGCGAGCTGACTCGCGGGATGACGGTCCTCGACCGCCGCCGCGCGGGGCCGCGGGAGACGAACATCAGCGTGCTGACGACCGTCGAACACCAGGCGGTGCTCGACTATTTCGTCCGGCTTGTCCGGGACTGAACGGGCTTTCGAGGCCCTCCGCGACAGCTCGCGCCGAAGCTCTCCGCCAGCCCCGCTGATCCGTTCTGATCCGGAGTGCGGTTTTGGCCCACGGCCGCTCCTTCCGGTCGACCGCAGCGCTCCAGGAATTCCCTGATTTTCTCAACGCCGGGAGCCGCTTTGCGCGGGTGCCCGTGACGGCTGTAGCGACTGCACCGGCACAGACCCTACAAGGCCCCTCAACCTCAATGGTGTCCCCACTCTCCCTAAAGCTCGTGACTGACACATTTCAGTCAATTAGCACGCGTGCGCTCGACATTGCCGAAATCTGCAGGCGCCGGGCAGGAAGAATTGAAGTCGCTCGGGTGCGGGAACATCATGCACCCGCACTCCCCGACCTCGCTCCAGTGAAAGGTGGTTCTCCGATGCTCGTTCCCGACCTCTTCCGCGTGGAACTTGTCGAAGACGCCGAACTCCAGGCCAACACGATGACCGCTCCCCTGAGCGTCATCCGCGACATCCGCACCGCCGTCCCGAATCTCGCCATCAACCTGATGGTCGGTTTCGACGACCGCATCCACTGCTCCCCGGACCTCTACGAGGCTTTCAACGTCTGGAGCAGCCACCAGCCCGACGTCGAACAGATGAACTAACTGGTTTCGGTTCCGGAGAGCGGCCAGCCTCTCCTGTGACGAATCGGTGCCATCGGGCTTCTGTGAATGGCACCAGGCAGACGCCGCCCCAGGGACGGGGATCTTCGGGGCTTCTCCCCTTCCCCGCTTCGTGTGACGTGTCGCGTTGATCTGTCAATGCGGTGGTTCTTAGCGACGACAGCGTCCAGCGAAGCTTGTGCGGTTTCCTGTACGGAAATGCCTCCGGCGGGCAGGGGTCTCGCCCTGCACCCGAACAGGGGCTTCCGCGGTTTGGCGGTTCCTCTCTGGTCCGTTATCGTGCGGGGCGGTTTCCATCGCAGCCACGATCTGACACGGACGGTCCATGGCAAAGCTCCATCTGTTCGAGGCCTACGGCATCGAACTGGAATACATGCTGGTCTCGGAGAAGACCCTCGACATCCTGCCGAAGGCGGATGACGTGCTGGCCGCCCAGGCGGGGGGGGAGATCACCTCCGATGTCGAGTTCCCGGACATCACCTGGTCGAACGAGCTCGTTCGTCACGTCCTCGAGCTGAAGACGACCGAGC
Source organism: Vaucheria bursata (assembly GCA_032358265.1). Lineage (NCBI taxonomy): Eukaryota > Xanthophyceae > Vaucheriales > Vaucheriaceae > Vaucheria > Vaucheria bursata. The sequence goes on along the minus strand of JAULBW010019098.1, from coordinate 1,193 downwards.
CCCGCGCGGACCTCTCAGGGCTCGCGGACGCGATGCAGTCGCATGTTGACCGGCTCAACGTCCTGGCTGCGCCGATCGGTGGAAGGCTGCTGCCAACCGCGATGCATCCGTGGATGAATCCCGGCCGGGAGATGGAGCTCTGGCCGCACGATAACCATGTGATCTACGACACGTTCAACCGGATCTTCGACTGCCGGGGGCATGGCTGGGCCAACCTGCAGAGCATGCACATCAACCTCCCCTTCACCGGGGATGCGGAGTTCGGCCGGCTGCATGCGGCAGTCCGCCTCGTGCTGCCGATCCTGCCTGCCCTGGCGGCGAGTTCTCCGGTTGTCGAAGGGGAGCCGACGGGGCTTCTCGACAGCCGGCTGGAGCAGTACCGGACGAACTCGCGGCGGATCGCCTCGATCACCGGACGCGTTGTCCCGGAGCCCGTCTATACGCAGGCGGACTATGACCGGGAGATTTTCCAGCCGATGTTCCGGGACATTGCTCCGCATGACCCGACCGGAGTGCTGCAGCAGGAGTTTTTGAATGCCCGGGGCGCGATTGCCCGGTTCGGCCGCGGCTCGATCGAGATCCGGGTGATCGACCTGCAGGAATGTCCGCAGGCGGACATTGCGATTGCGCGGCTGGTGATTGATGTTCTGAAGCGGCTGGTGGACGAGACGTGGACGCCGCTGGATCGTCAGCAGCGGGTGGCCGTGACGCCGCTGGAGACGGTGCTGCTCAGGGCGATTCGGGATGGTGAGGCGGCGGTCATTGAGGATGCGGATTACCTGGCTCATTTCGGCTTTGCGCCGGGTCAGCCTGCGACGGCGGCGGAGTTGTGGCGGCATCTGGCTGACGGGGCGCGTGATGCGGCGCTCCGGCCGGGCGGGGAGTCTTACGGGCCGCTGCAGACGATTCTGAGTGAGGGGACGCTCTCCCGGCGGATTCTCAAGGCACTGTCGTCGGGGACGCCTCTCAAAAGGGTCTACGGGCGTCTGGCGGATGGTCTGGCGGCGGGACGGATGTTCATCCCCTGATTCGATTGCTCGAGCTCCTTCCTGGCCGGCACAGCTCCGCTCGCTCAAACCCAACGCCCCACGGCCACCCGGGTCCAGCACGCTGCGGGCCTAGGGTCTACGGACATTCCGGGTAGCGTTAAAGCCTGGAGTTGTTGAGTATGGAGTCACTCAAGGAGGGTGATT